>OVBA01001202.1:0-47626 GCA_900406435.1 Lepidium aucheri
CAAAGAACCTATTAAACCTACAACAAAGAAAACTAAGTCGACAAATAAGACGTATACATCAACAACTGATCAGTGAATCTACAATAAATACCCCAATAAACCTACAACAAAGAACCAATTAAACCTACAACAAAGAACGTATTAAAACTACAACAAAGAACCTATTAAACCTACAACAATAAGACATATTACTCCCACAAAACCTAAAACAACTGATAAGTAAACCTACAACAAAAACCTCACTAAAACCTACAACAAAGAACCTATTAAACATACAACATTGAAACTATAAACCTACAACAAAGGAAAACTGAGTCGACAAATAAGACATATCCATCCCACAAAACCTACAACAACGGATCAGTAAACCTACAACATATACCTCAGTAAAACCTACAACAACTAACTAATAAACCTACAACAAAATACCTATTAAAACTACAACAAAAGAAAACTAAGTAAAAAATAAGACATATCCATACCACAAAACCTACAACAACCGAACAGTAAACCTACAACAAATATCTCAATAAAGCCTACAACAAAACACTAATAGAGCTCAACAAATGAAACTAAAAACCTACAACACATGGCCAAAAACCTACAACACTAGGACATTTTTCCGCGTTTTTCTCTCTGCTGACGTGGAATTATTCATTAATGGCGGTTTCATAAATTTTTTTTTTCCAAAGCGAACAGGGGTAAAACGGGATAAAAAATACCAAAAAAATAGAATTGTAATTAAAATCTTTTTGAACTATTGTGGTCAATATAGGATGACAAAATACTATTCTAGTAATTCGCCCATGATTTAATCATAAAATATTCTAAGCTAAGAAACTTACACTATTAGTGACCGAGTATAATCATAAAATGAATGGAAAAAGATTTTTACAGAAGACTACAATCCACATATTGGCAAAAATAAGTTTTTTCCAAAAAATTAAAAATCTATAAATGATCATATGTAATCGTAAAATGGATGAAAAAATTATTTAAAGAAGCTGGTATTTCATAGGACTAAAAATGAGCTTTTATGCCATGAATTTTAGAATTTATAAACGAACCAAAACTAATCATAAAATGAATAGAAACATGATTTAGAGAAGGTTATAATCCACAAATTAAGCAAAAAATGAGTTTCTATGAAAAAAATTAAAAATATGTAAATAATAATAACAACTATGAAGTTTGCAAAAATAATTAAGAGGTAAAGAAGTTCCTGGTTTTGTAGTGTAACTAGGTGGTAAATTAATGTAAATCTCTTCATGTAACTCGCCATTCAAGAATGCATTCGACACAACAAGTTGTGTTAAATGCCATCTTTTTTCTGCTGCAAATGCTAATAAGGTCTTTACAGTTGTCATTTTAGCAACTAGAGAGAAAGTATCCACAAAATCTATACCTTCTTTCTAGGTAAATCCTTTTGCTACCAATCTAGGTTTGTACTTTTCTAAGGTGCCATCTGGATTGAATAACTTAGAGAAAAGTTAATTTAGGGTGTACACTTAACAATCGGAAAGTAGAGGCTGATCAAGTGTGAACGGGTTTAGTATATAGTGAAACGAATGGTCGATCATGTAAAGCATATCTCCATAGCAGCCTAACAACAAATCACTTCAAGGCTAGGAAAAGTCTCTCAAGTACGACAACCTACGAAGGTAGTCACCCAAGTGTGACTACATACAAAGGTAGTTACTCTTTGAAATAGCTCCAGAATAGATATATACGGAATAGAAATATTCCATCGTATTCCATAAATATGATATCTATCTATAAATGGTTGGGAGTTCACATTCTCATCATTAATTGAATCTTCTGCCCCAAGTATTATTTCGAGACGTTCTGTATATGAGCCTCTTCAAACATGACGTATTGCTATTGATTCCATGATCCCTATCGGATGCGGCCAGCGAGAATTAATTATTGGTGATAGACAGACCGGTAAACCAACAATAGCCACATATACAATTCTGAATCAACAATGTCAAAATGTCATACAAGTAAGACTATCAAAGATAGTTACTGATACAAGGTTAAACTATACCAATTTAACCTCTCGTGCGTATCGTATTGATGTAGCACTTAAGGATCGAATCCAAGAGGACCAATGGTTACACTATCAATCTTTAGACAAAACTTAAGCTAAGACAAAACAAATAAAGAAGGAATATAAACAAAACTATAATGATATGAAAACAAATAAATAAAGGCATCATGCATCAGGAAACTATTCATGGCATGCTTTAAACCAATTTTCGACTTAAACATAGAATTCTAGCAAACCTATTGTCGTGGTGCCTACTATTCTGTTTATCATTATGGTGCTCCTAACTATCGTTGTTCCTAGAGATGTAAACATGCATTATCGATTGGGTCTAATATGTCCACAACTAGCCTTAACATCAATTGTCGTTGGTTAAGGACTATTTTCTCATCTAAGCTAGTTCAAACATCTAACAAGCTTTTGGAGAGTTAAATAACCTAAGATCATAAACTAGGTTGTTTGATCTGGCAACCTCTGAACCAAGGAAGTATCTCAAGTATCCTAGATTATGAAGCTTGAAGGTGTTTTGCAAGGCACAAGTTAGAGACTCCACTGTATTGATACAACAAGTTATAACCATATATCCTACTGCAAGTGCACAACAAACGTAATAGTATTTAGGGGTCGAATTTCTTAGAGAACCAAATCACACTTTCGACTTCTATCAAATCGCAAGCTATATCAATCAAAATCAGAGAATAAAATACTAACAACTTAACGTGGATGTAATCAAATAACTAAAGCAATCGGATATCGGGTATAGATTCAGGAGTTAAAACTCTTGTCAGGGAAACTATTCAGGAACTAATCTAATCATATTCTCGGTTTGAACATAAATAAAGATAAACCAACTCTCGCTGAATCTATCCCTCTACTAATAGATTAAAGATCATAACTCTCGTTGGTTTCAGATTACAAGTAGGCTTTATCGTTTAGGTTCGATTACCCACAACCTAACCTAGCATCAACTCTCGTTGGTAGTAAAGGAATTGCTCTTCTAATCTAGTTCTGGTTCTTAACAAACTTCTGGAAAGTTAACAACCTAAAATCATCGACTAGATGATCAAGCCTATGCATTAAAATCAAGTATTAGAAATAGAATCTTCTATTCATCAATCCTATTTGTTCCCTAATAGTTGAATTCTAAAACTCTAGAATCCCTAAATATGATCTAAGGTCTACTCAGACATAGAACAATGAACCAAGCAAATCATGATGAACTGAAACTAAAATTGCATTAAGAAATAGAAATAGGATTCAGAAATTCTTCTCAAGTGTGAAGAGATCTTCTTCCTAGCTTACAAACTCTCAAACTTCTGTAAAATTCGTTCTTCAAAAGCTCAAAGACGACTTACTAACATAAAATAGGAAAGAGTATTTATAGGTTTCAAAACAAGAGCTGAAAAATTGTGAAATTAGGTTTCTTCGAAAGGCATCGATCGATCGATCCTTGTGTGGATCGATCGATCTTTGAATATTGAGTTGATCTCTCAGAAGCCAAGCCGTTCTTCAGATCATGCGCATATTCCTTGTTAAAGCACTGATCGATCGGTCTTTGTGTTGAACGATCGATCCTTCCTCTCGTGGAGAATACCAGAAAATGCTTCAAACTTCTCCAAAGTCTACCTTTAAGCATGATTCCAACTCTGAACGTTTTTGACCTGAAATCTCAATAAAACACAAAAAAATTCACCAAATATAACTGTAATAATGAGCTCAAAACCGACAAAATATGAGGAACATCATGTATCATCATCGTTTGAAGCTATAATATTATCATCAACATAAACAAGAATAGCAACATATTTTCCTGAGACATTTCTTACAAAGAGAGGATGATCACTGTGACATTTATTGAAATTCAGAGAAGTGAGAGTCTCGCTGAATTTAAGAAACCATTGTTTAGGGGCCTGCTTCAGACCATATATCGATTTATGAATTTTGCAAACAGGATTAAGAGGTAAAGAAGTTCATGGTTTTGCAGTGTAACTAGGTGGTAAATTAATGTAAATCTCTTCATGTAACTCGCCATTCAAGAATGCATTCGACACATAGAGTTGTGTTAAACACCATCTTTTTTCTGCTGCAACTGCTAATAAGGTCTTTACAGTTGTCATTTTAGCAACTAGAGAGAAAGTATCCACAAAATCAATACTTTTTTTCTGGGTAAATCCTTTTGCTACCAACCTAGCTTTGTACTTTTCTAATGTGCCATCTGGATTGAATAACGTACAGAAAAGTTAATTTAGGGTGTACACATAAGAGTCGGAAAGTAGAGGCTGATCAAGTGTGAATGGGTTTAATATATAGTGAAATGAATGGTCGATCATGTAAAGCATATCTCCATAGCAGCCTAACAACAAAACACTTCAAGGCTAGGACAAGTCTCTCAAGTACGACAACCTACAAAGGTAGTCACCCAAGTGTGACTACATACAAAGGTAGATACTCAAGTACGACTATCAAAGCTAGTCACACGAGTATGACTATCAAAGATAGTCATACAAGTGAGACGTCAAAGATACTTACTCAACTACGACTACCAAAGATAGTCATACAAGTACGACTGATACAAGGTTAAACTATACCAATTTAACCTCTCGTGCGTATCATATCGGTGTAGCACTTAAGGATCGAATCCACAAGGACCAATGGTTACACTATCAATCTTTAGACAAAACTTAAGCTAAGACAAAACAAATAAAAATGGAATACAAACAAAACTTTAATGATATGAAAACAAATAAATAAAGGCATCAAACATTAGAAATTCATCAGGAAGCAGGGAATCAAAATCAGGAAACTATTCACGGCATGCTTTAAACCAATTCTCGACTTAAACATAGAATTCTAGCAAACCCATTGTCGTGGTGCCTACTACTCATTTTATCATTCTGGTGTTCCTAACTGTCGTTGGTCCCAGTGATGTAAACATGCATTATCGATTGGGTCTAATATGTCCACAACTAGCCTTAACATCAATTGTCGTTGGTTAAGGATTATTTGCTCATCTAAGCTAGTTCAGGCATCTAACAAGCTTTTGGAGAGTTAAACAACCTAAGATCATAGACTAGGTGGTCAGTCTAACCTAAGCATTAAGCTCAGTCTTAGATGGAGAACACATAACATCGAGCCCTATTTGTTCCTAATTCATTCAACCCCTAAATCCCTAAACTTGATTGGTAAACTACTCAAGCATGATAGAAAAGAAGCAAACAAAGAAGAAAAATAGAAACATAATAACAAACTGAATTAAATAGAAATAGGGTTCATAAATCTTCTCCAATTGTGTTGTTGAGGATACAGATCTTCTCCCTCAAAGGTTACTAGAGTGGCTGCTGAAAATAATGATAGAATTGATCTTCTAAAATGTGGCTAGACCTAATTTTTATAAGGGAAAATCGTACTTGTACAAAATAAGTTCAACCGGGTGAAATATAGAAATTTCAGGATTTTCTTGCAAACTTTGTTGATCGACCGATCAAGGTGTTGACCAATCGTTCTAGGGTCTGATCAATCGATCATGAGATGTTAGGTCAATCAACAGGTCGAGCGCATCTTTCGGTGGCGTCTGTTTGATATGCCTTTGATAAAATCGTCATATCTTTCTAATGGCTGGTCTGATTGTCCCCAAACAACCTCCATATGAAAGCTAATTCACATGGCTATCTTGTATCAAAGGTTCATCTCGATCCAACGGTGGAAAGTCTTTAAATAAATCCAAACTTCTGACACTTCTGCATGATTCTGCATTCCTTATGCTTGTTTTCTCTAAAATACCTCATCTTCTCAAAATGTATCCTATGACCTGAAAAGGTTCCAAAAAGACTAAAAGACTCTAAAACATATACTTTGAATCAATAAAACTATGGAAAATAAGGGTTAAAAACCGATAAAAACACTGTCTATCAACTCCACCACACTTAATCTTTTGCTTGTCCTCAAGCAAACAGAAAAACCAAGAATGAGAAAGAAGTTTGAAAACGTGGGAAGTCCTTTCCTCCTCCTTAGACTTAGCTTCTTGATTGTCCTCAAGCAAGCAAAGACTGAAAAGAGGTTTGAAAACGCGGTAACTCCTTCCGTCCTAAGAACACCACAAAAAAATCCCTTTAGTAAGCCACATGAAAACATACCTGGTATAATCGAGACCACCTTGTATTTCCCTCAGACTTTACATCTGTCTCAAGCAAACTCCACAATCCAAGAAAAAAATCCAAATGCACCATACTGACTTCCTAAAGTATCTAAGTGTGGTCTCATCAAGGGAATATCGATCAAAGGACACATGGATTCTTCTTTAGCAATAACCTGAACACAAAGACTATCTTCCCTATGGTTCCTTTCCTCTCATTTCATTTACTTTGCAGGTTTTTCCCTACTTATCTAGGGTATCATTCTATTGACAACCAATTTTTGCCTACTTACCTAGGGTATCATTGTAATTTTTTATTGGTTGCCTAAACAATTTCTCCCTACTTACCTAGGGTATCATTGTTTTTTTTATTGGTTGGTTGTTTAGTAACTCAAAGAATGTAAGCAAGAGTAGCATCACTGGAGTTTTCCTCAGTCTACTAACATTGCAACCAACTTTGTTAAATTATTACTTTAGTGATGCCACATTTAGCACAAACTCTTTGAAATGATTAAGAGAGGGGAACCATACTCAAACAGATAAGTCTTTCAGGACTGAAGATAGGAATCTGATTCGATGCATACCAATCCCTTTGACAAGAAGATTAAGTCAAGTTAAGTGTGAAGTCGACATGAGATTCTGCGAATACCCGAGAGGATATGGGTAACGTTCAGAAGTTTCACAAACTCTAGGTTTTCCAATAGTCATAGATCTCTGTCAAGCTTGAACCAATGGTAACTTAAGTTCCTGATAATATGGCTATTCCTCCAAAAATCATAGTTCCCTAAAATGGTTTTTGACCCAATAAAAGACTCAAGAAAAATAATAAAAAGGCTCAAAAAGAAAACAAAAGAAACAAAACGTGTTAGTCACCACAAGTGTACTCCCCTAGACTTACTTCACACCATCTCGGTGTGAAAACAAATCTGAAAGAAGTACAACTTACACAAAAATATCATAGGAAAAATAAGAGACACAATGGAGAAGTGAAACGAACCTGAGCACCTTGTATCGATCGGTACCTAAGAGGATCGATCGATCTCAAGTGCTTGGAGAGTTGGATCAAACGATCATCAGTGATGAGGTTGATCTAAAGGTCAGGCGCAAAAGTTGATTGTGGTCGGACAAAAGTGCTCGAACATCTACTCAAACCATTCTCTATAAATCAACAACCAAAGAAAAACAGAGATTTCAGTTTCTCTAAAAGGCATGAGAAAATCAAAAATCTTAAATTGGAATGAGATTACTGTGAAATCAATTGCTAAATTCAATAATCAACACATACAAACCTCCAACAATGCATCAATCAATCAAACATTGTCTCAATTCCAATCTTAAATTCTCAAATTTCTCTAAAACTCTCTTTCAACCTAAACATCAAATTCGACTAAAACCTATCTAAAATCTGGTTAAATGAAAATCAAAATCATCATATAAGAGTGAAAACACAAGAATTTTGCATAATCAATCATGAAAAAGTCGAATTTCAGAAAACCCAAATTCTTAAAATTTTGCCGAAAATAAATACGGTGATAAAGAAAAATACATTTACAGACCAAAAAAGAGATTTAGCTAGTCAGAAAGAGAATGAAAATCCAAATGGGTTAGGCTCAAAAATCACTCAAATCCGATTAAAAGCGAGGGACATATGATGGATTGAAAATCAGAAGTTTTTTCTCCCAAAGTTCACTCAAATCTGGTTTTCGAAATCAGAAGACTTACTTGGCTCGATGATCGATCGATCATGGGCTGAATAGATCAATCAATGAGTATCTTCTGTGAATCTTTTGATGATCGATCGATCACTCCTAGTTGGGTCGAGCGCATGCTCTGTGAAGACACGATTGATCAATCATTCTCTTGATGGTCATCACAAGAACGAGGATGCACTTCCTGGTAGTCGAGGATCAATAGATCTCAGCATTGATCGATCGAGCACAGTGTTGCGGCCAGATTTCTCTTACCTGAAACAGAAAAAAACAAAACTAAGAAAAAATAAACTGAAAATTGCAAAAAATGAAAAGTACCTACTAGTGGGTTGCCTCCCACTCAGCGCTTGTTTAAAGTCATTAGCTTGACTTCGGTCTCAGATGTTAATTATGAGAATCGAAAGGTTGAGCTAATGCACCTTTTATCCTTCTCCTGTCAAGGTAAGAAACCAAATGTGCAACATGGAATGCAACTATCCGTGGCAAGGACACATACTTCAAATCAAGAAAGTTTAACACAATTAAAGCACATATTTTGGAGGTTGTCATGATGGTGAGATGCTCGTGAGGATTGAATGCATTTTGTGGAAAAATAAAGTCAACTTTAGGCTTAAACGAATCAATCACAAAATAGTCAACTTCATCTCCATCAATCATGTAAACACAACATTTTCTTTCCTAGAATTCATCTCAACTTTAGGGTTCTCTATCTCATTCAAGATTTTATCGACATCAAGCACATCCCTAGGTGAGATTTTTCAGGAACAGATCTAAATTCCTTAGACATAGAAAGCTTAAACTTGAGATCATCATCATTCAAAGCACATAGATAATTAACATCAAAACACACTTCATGGTAATCTCTAGCAGTCTTCTCTACTCTTAATGTATCTAGTCTTTGAGATTCGCATATCAAATCATAGCATTCATCAATGATCTTAGGAATATGAAAACTAGAAGCTACATCTTCAATGCAAGGCAAGTGACTAGCCTCATAATCATTGATTTCAAAGGTTGAGTCAATAGTACCTTCTAGTTGGCATGGTGGAACCCAATAAATTACCTCTTCGAGCATAAAAGCTATTGTGTCCTCAAGATATGTGAGCAACCTTCCTTCATATGTTGCTCGACGTGTCATTAGGTTTATCCTGATCATAATTGCGAGATCTCTCCTTGTCAATGTTGGGTTTTCTTTGCAAAGCTCATCCAGCTCCACCCTTTGTTCTGGTGTGAGTACACCTTCATCAAATGATGGCTCCTCATATGGCTCATCAAAAATGTCATCCTTTTCAGGTGACCAACCATTAGATGACCAACCGATTGATCCAGCCTTGTAATTCATGGTCAATAACTTGCTTTCATGTTAGCTACACCTGATTCAAAGAAGAAAAAGAATTTTAGTAAATAAAATCTTAGACTAAAGTTCAATCGTAGATCAAAAGGCAACGATATTGGTCCCCGGCAACGGCGCCAAAATTGATACAAGGTTAATTATACCCATTTAACCTCTTGTGCATATCGTAATGATGTTGCACTTACAGATCAAATCCGCGAGGACCAATGGTTATACTATCAATCTTTAGACAAAACTTAAGCTAAGACAAAACAAATAAAGATGGAATATAAACAAAACTATAACGATATGAAAAAAAAGAAATAAAGGCATCAGGCATCAGGAATTCATCAGGAAGCAAGGAATCAAAATCAAGAAACTATTCATGGCATGCTTCAAACCAATTCTTGACTTAAACATAAAATTCTAGCAAACCCACTATCGTGGTGCCTACTACTCTGTTTATCATTCTGGTGCTCTTAACTTTTGTTGGTCCTAGAGATGTAAACAAGCATTATCGATTGGGTCTAATATGTCCACAACTAGCCTTAACATCAACTATCGTTGGTTAAGGACTAGTTGCTCATCTAAGCTAGTTCAGACATCTAACAAGCTTTTGGAGAGTTAAACAAGCTAAGATCATAAACAAGGTGGCCAGTCTAACCTAAGCATTAAACTCAGTCTTAGATGGAGAACACATAATATCGAGCCCTATTTGTTCGTAATTCATTGAA
This sequence comes from Lepidium aucheri, assembly GCA_900406435.1. Classification (NCBI taxonomy): domain Eukaryota; kingdom Viridiplantae; phylum Streptophyta; class Magnoliopsida; order Brassicales; family Brassicaceae; genus Lepidium; species Lepidium aucheri. The sequence goes on from OVBA01001202.1 coordinate 9,956, forward strand.
TCTCTAAATCCCTAGAAATCCCTAAACCTGATTGATAAACTACTCAAGCATGATAGAAAAGAAGCAAACAAAGAAGAAGAATAAAAACATAATAATAAACTGAATTAAATAGAAATAGGGTTCAAAAATCTTCTCCAATTGTGTTGTGGAGGATAGAGATCTTCTCCCTCAAAGGTTACAAGAGTGGCTGCTGAAAATAATGATAGGATTGATCTTCTGAAATGTGGCTAGACCTAATTTTTTTAAGGGAAAATCGTTCTTGTACAAAATAAGTTAAACTGGGTGAAATATAGAAATTTAAGAGTTTTCTCGCAAAAATTTGTTGATCGATCGATCAAGGTGTTGATCGATTGTTCTAGGGTCTGATCGATCGATCTTGAGATATTAGGTCGATCAACAGGTCGAGCGCATCTTCGGTGGCGTCTGTTTGACATGCCTTCGGTAAAATTATCATATCTTCCTAACCCCTGGTCCGATTGCCTTCAAACCACCTCTATATGAAAGATTATTCACGTGGATATCTTGTGTCCGAATTTCAGCTCGATCCAACTGTGGAATGGCTTTAAATGAATCTAAACTTCTGATGCTTGTGCATGATTCTGCATTCCTTATGCTTGTTTTCTCTCAAAAAGACTCTAAAGCATATTCTTTGACTCAATAAAACCATGGAAAATAAGGGTTAAAAACCGATAAAAATACCGTCTATCAGTTACCCAAGTACGAACACCTATAAAGATAAAGTCATAGGAAAGCATAAATACTTGCAATATTGATATACACGCATTTTAGCACGTTTTAAGTGTTGTTTTTAGTTCATTTTATGCATATCTATTACATTTACATTACAATTGAGTCATTTGTAGTTTATTCGCATAAGTTACATTGCATATCATACATATTGCATTTGGAGTTATTTAAAGGAAGCTTGGACTAGGAATGAAGAGACAGCAGCACCAATCGGATTGGATAGCAGCTGCAACTCGGATTGGACAGCATCAAAAACTCGGATTGGATAGCAGTGGTAACTCTGTTTGAAAACCATTGGCAACGGTGATGACGTTTCAAATCACAACAGTAATGGCAACTCGAATCACAAATTAACAGGAACTTAGATCATCTCGTGGTGTCAGCAGATCGATTTACGACATGCCTTATATCTCAACGGATCCTACTGCAATGGGCCGAGTCAACTCGAATTTTGACGGCCCAATGACTTGACTTGACCCATGAAGTCGAATCGCCTATCCTTCTTACTTTTTCTTTTCTACTTGCTAAGTTTAATAGGGGATTAGTATAAATACCTCATTGGTGTGACGAAAATTGGTATATAAGGTTTACCGCTACTTTAGAAATTTTGAGAGCTTTTCATTGTTGTAATTCCAGAACAAGATTTCACTTTCATTTTATCTAAGTTTTAATTAAGTTTCAATTTGCTTTCATTCTAGGTTTACTTTTTGAATTCCTTGATCATGCCATCCATTTTGATTGTTATTTTTATTGTTTCACATATGATTTCTCAGTAGTTAACTTAGGGTTCCTGAGGAAACGGCCTAGACCAGCGCGGATTTTAAAGTTTTCTAAGTCGCTTAAGAGTAGAATAATATAGATCTCTTTTGTTTCGATGTTGTTAATGTTTGTTCCTTTCTGATCAATTGAAACATGAACATAGGCTTTTAGCTCCCGATAGGTTTGTTGAATTGTCTGATCAAACTGTCTCAGAAATTTACATCCTTAGCTTAAGAGATTAATTGTCTAAGGTGTTTATTAGGCTCGTTTAAATTGTTGCTTCATGCAAGTTAGGTTGTTTAACGCTTATGATGATAAGGTCGGCTGATAGCTTTACTGAGACTGTTTGCCATGAGAGTGGACCTAATTATAAGTTTATTGCCTAGAGATCAGCTCTGTCTGAGTCTATTAAGTGATTTAGTGACATAAAGTGAGACGGTGGTTTATGACCTCCTCCCCTTAAGAAACCCTTTTCTCATTAATTGTTTAATTGTTTTCACTGCACTTGATTTTTGTTTTACCTGCACTTCATTTCCACTATTTTGTTACCTTAGATTTCTCAATTAGATTGATTGATTGCTTATTTCACTGTTATTTCTATTTCTCGTTGTTTTATTATTTAAGTTGATAGATAACAAAATATTGATTTGATTTGGCTTGAATGGGCGTATTCTGTCATATTCTGATTGCTAGTAGCACTCCCACTTGGATTGACACTTATTATACTACATCAATATCTTGGTGTAATAGGATTTGAAAATAAGATAAAATCATGTTATCAAATTGGTGTCATTGCCAACTGGGTTTCTGTTTACTATGTTTAGAATTTTAGACTTTCTGAGATCAAGCTATTTTTCTGTTCCTCGCTAACTTTGGTTTGCCTTTGTCTATTTTAAGGTGAATTTACAACTCGAGTTGAACTCCCCGTTGTATGCAGACACGTTCTCAAGGCAGCCAGAATCTTCTCCCTCCTTTAGACAACATTGATAGACTTCCACGTGAGTTAAGAGAGTCAAATAACCCACTCTACAGTGAAAAAAACCAGGAGAAATAGGATTCCATAACGGTTCAACATCAAAGATGCCGTTGGCGCCAAGGGAAATGAACCATGAACAAGTGTCATCTTTTAGGAGACCTCGAACAATCGGAGCAGGAGACGCACCAAGCTGTCAAACTTAGCGACATGGAATTGTTCCTCCGTCCATTCCGAACAAAAACTTCGAGATCAAGAGAAGTCTCATCTCCATGGTTTAGAACCACAAGTTTCATGGACTGCCTGTGGAGGACCACCTATCATCTGGATGAGTTTGAAAGGCTCTGTGGCTAACTAAGATTAATGGAGTCAGAGAAAATGCCTTTAAATTGAGGTTGTTCCCATTCTCTCTTGGAGACAAAGCACATACTTGGGAGAAACATTTGCCTCAGGGCTCTATCATAACATGGGACACGTGCAAATCTGCCTTCCTTGCCAAGTTTTACATAACCTCCAGGACTGCAAAGCTGCAAAATGAGATTTCCAACTTTGTGCAGAAGAACTCAGAATCATTCTCTGAAGCGTGGGAGCGATACAAAACACACCAAACTCAGTGTCCTCACCACAACTTCCCTACCCAAACACTACTAAGCAATCTATACCGTGGTGTTCTACCAAAACACCACATGATGTTGGATTCAGCCAGCCGCAACAACTTCTTAAACAGTGATGTTGATGAGGGCTGGGAGTTAGTAAAGAACGTTGCACAAGCAGATGGACAATATGGAGAAGCCTTTGATAGAAGAGACTGAGGGACTATAGATTCGGATAAAGTCAGCAGAAAGAAATTCAGAGCTATGAATGACAAGTTGGACAAGTTGCTCATGGACATCAGAAACACGTGCATTGAGTATGCCACGGCGAACTGGTTCAGGACAAAGCGGATGATCAGGTTGAAGAGGTTAGATTTGTGCAGAACCAAGGAGGAGGTTACAAACAATACAACAACTATAAGCAGCATCCAAACCTCTCCAACAGGAACACCAACGTTGCTAATCCCCAAGATCCCACCAAAACCCCAACCTGCTCAGCAAAAAGCGTATGTACCAAAACAACATTACCACCAGAGTTTTCAGCCAGCTCCGATCATACCACCAGGGTATGAAGCACAGAAACTGCCGCTTACTCAACAAACTCCAAAGGTTATGGATTTGCTCCAACATATTCTGCAAGGACAAAGTAAGACAACTACTGAGTTGACGATGAAGCTCGCTGAGGTTCACACAAAGATAGATGCATCTCACAATGATCTCAATTATAAATTTGAGACATTGAATGCTAGACTCAAGTACGTTGAGATTCAACAAGCCTCATCATCTCATGTAAAGACACATGGACAAATCCCTGGGAAAGCAGTTCAAAACCCTAAGGAATATCACGCCAATCCCACTACTTTACGGAGTGGATGTGAGCTACTTATTCGTGCAAAGAGTGCTAAAGATACTAAGGACAATAACGTTCAGGTGGGGGAGAATTGCTTCAACAAGGATCAGGCTAAGAATTCCACTCTAGTAGTCCCACTCAGACAAGTGGCCAGATCTGACGGTGATGGCACGCCACCTACTATGGATAAACCCACGTTAAATTCCAATCTTGATATACCAAACTGAGTCGAGTCTAATCTTAGAACTTCTGATGTGCAAAAACCGTTAGCAACTCTGGATAAGAACAAACCTTTCATCGCGCCACCGTACAAGCCTCAACTACCTTTTCCCCAAAGGTTCAAGAAAGATCTGACTGAGAAGTATAATGCACTATTCGATAAGCAGATGAAATATACAGAGGTCAAGATCTCTATCTTGGATGCTTTTATGCTGATACCTCCTTACCAGAAAGTTCTGAAAGATGCAGTTAAAGAGAGGACTCAAGAAGTTGAGGGTATGGTAGTATTGACTCTCGAAATCAGCGCCATCGTCCAAAGGAAAGTTGTGCCAAAGAAGCTTGGTGATCCTGGCACCTTCACGATTCCTTTCTCACTTGGACCTTTATCATTCAGTAAGTGCTTATGCGATATTGGTGCATCAATAAGTCTCACGCCACTTTCAGTTGCACAGAGGTTAGGTTTTACTGATTGCAAAACCTACAAGATATCATTGGTATTAGCGGATAGATCTGTGAGAATCCCTCATGGCGTCTTAGAGGATCTTCCTGTGAAGGTCGGAGAAGTTGAAATACCAACTGACTTTGTTGTACTAGAAATGGACGAAGAACCCAAGGACCCATTACTCTTTGGAAGACCATTCTTAGCCACAGCTGGATCATTTATTGATGTGCGGAATGGAATAATCGAGTTAAATCTGGGTCCAGACCTTAAAATGAAGTTCAATATCAATGACGCCATGAAGAAGCCAACTATTGAGAATAAGGTGTTCTCACAGAAAATGGATGCTCTTGCTGATGAACTATTAGAAGAGTTGGGAGCAGAGGATCAACTGCACGTCGCCTTGACTAAACCAGCTGCCGATGGATACTTGAGTAAGGAAGCTGAATGCTATGGAAAACTTTTCGAGGCTCACAATCCAGTCAAGAGTTCAGTTGTGATTGAGGAGTTGGATGAACTGAGTTTCTATGCACTTAGATTCATTTAGGTATATTTTGCATACTTTGCACTTGCACATGCATTTTGGAGCAGAATCAGGAAAAAGGGAGCAAATAGAGCTGAATGGAGCTAAAGAGCAAATGGACCAAATGTTGAAGTGCTGGGTGATCGAGGAAGAAACGACAAGGAAATTTTTAGAAGCCTCGCACTTCCACCTCGCAACTTCTATAGCGAGGATGACCATAATATCACCCTGCGTAGCACAAGACCTCAATTTTGAGAAAAAGACTCTACCTCGCGATCTAGCCTTGCTACCTCTACCAAGAGGGCAGAACTGAAGGACTGACGTACGGATTTAAAGTCTCCATCTTTCTGCCTTGGACCACCCTTGAATGTTGGGCTCGCAGCACAACCACGAGTGACGTACCTGAAGTGCACCTCGTAGTGCTACCTCATACAAGTACCTGCGAGGACCGCCTTCCATACTACCTTTTGACCAACTTAAGGGCGGTTTAACCATTACGATTATGTGGTTGTCCTATAAATACTCTTTTGGTGACAAAAACATGATTATGCCTCTTTTTATTAAGTTTTCTAGATCAAAACATTTCTTAGCTTAAGCTTTTCTCTTGTTAATGCGAATTTGATGTTTGGATCGTTTTATGATTAATCAAGTATCTTAGTTTGCTGATTTCGTTCATAGCTTTATCTATCTTTTCTATTTGCTTTATTTCTTCTGTTTCTACCTTGTTTCTCGTCCCTCTTATGATGAGGTCTGAGTAGATCCACCTTAGATCTCGAGGATAGGAAGATTGGAGATGAGATCAGCGTTACTCATACTTGTTTGATTGCGCTTTTAAGTAGATTTCTTCATGCTTGGTTGATTTTAATGCTACCTTCTTCCTGATCAGCTGAGGCATGATCCAGATCATTCATGCATGATAGGTGCTTGCGGAAATAAGTGCCTTCGTCCTTGCTTGAAATAGTTTGGTCCACCTTGAGAGATCTAAGTGCGGAATGACTATTAGGCTGTTGGGCTGAGTATTGCGTCTTGATTTGTTGATCGCGACTAGGATCGTATTGGATCAACCTATCTAGATAAAGTTCTTCACCACAAGAGTGTGGACTAAACATACACTTATCCTAGCCTAGAAATCATTCCGGTTTGGATGTGTCAACAAGTGTGGATCGCCAAGATCATAGCCGATCCTTGACCTGATCCTTGAGATCCTTCTTTTATCATGGATTACATCGTCATTTCTTACTCTGTTTTTGCATCACTTCTCTGTTTCAAACATCACCACCCTGTTTATTTTGTCATCTAGCTCTATTTTATCTTATTCTCATGCTTTTTGTGTTCATATGGATTGTGACAGAATTCTATGATATATTTGGCTTGAACTAGTTGAAATTGCTAATCCAATCTGCTTGTTAAGAAATCTGAGTATTGCTTCGAAATTCCCATATAATTACTTCCATCTACAATGTTTAATTGAGTGCTTGAAAACCGCTTTATCAAATTGGCGCCGTTGCCAAATCAGATTTCATTAATTTCAGTTTGGAAATTTTTCGTTCTAGGATCAAGTTCGTGTTTTTATTGTGCTAAATCGTTTGTCTATGTTTCAGAGCTTGGATCTTTATGGACCAGGCTCATATCCAACTGGTAAACTCGTTTTTTTGTTGAATTTGCAGGTCTCGCAGGTTTCCCTTGCAGCCAAAGCCCGAGGATAGTGCAAAAGCCTACAAACACAGACTTAACTCCTTTGAGTTAAATTCAGTAACAGATTGGATTTTTGAGGTTAATGCAAATCCATTCAAAGGGTAATCAGAATCTCCTCCGCTACTTAGACAACATTCACTGGCTCCCTCGTAAACTAAGAGAGCAAAGAAAGAGGATGCAATGTCAGCAACCGGATTTGGAAACCAACACCACTCCCGTTACCTCAACTGATGGTTCACCACTACCACCCGCCGTGGCAGCTCAACAAGCATGGGCTCACGCTTAGGCCCGTCGCCCTTGTTATATCGGAGCGAGTGATGCACTGAACATCCACACTCAAAGGAATGGTATCTTACCTCCCGCCATTCCCAACAATAATTTCAAAATCAAAAGTGGATTGATTTTTATGGTTCAGGGCAACAAGTTCAAGGTCTGCCCTTGGAGGATCCCCTCGACCACTTAGACGAGTTCGAGCAACTGTGAAGTCTCACTCGAATTAACGGAGTGAGTAAAGATGCTCATAAATTGCGACTGTTTCCTTTCTCACTTGGAGATAGAGCTCACCTTTGGGAGAAACACTTACCAGCCGGCACAATCACCACATGGAACGATTGTAAACGGCTATTCCTTACTAAGCTCTTCTCCAATTCAAGAACAGCTAAGTTGCGGAACAATATTTCAAGATTTGTTCAACATAACACCGAGACACTTGTTGAAGTGTGGGATAGTTACATGGTTTACCAATTCCAATGCCCTCACCAAGGATTTCTGGAGGAGATAATCCTAAGAAATTTCTATCGAGGCCTTCATCCAAAACTCTGAATGCTCTTAGATACCGTAACCAATGGAAGTTTCTTGAACCAAGAAATATATGATGGGAGAGCGCTAATCGAGAACCTCACCCTTGCAGATGAGCAGTACAGCGAGAACTATGATAGAGCATTCAGAAAAGGATAGTCTCGCCTTCTACGAGCGAGGAAGAAGATTCAGATGAAAGCGGTAGAGACATAGCCGCGAGGAGAGCTAGCAACTTGGTGAAGGCCTATGAAGCTATTCAAATAATGAGAGTGAAGGGAACTTACTATCCACACATTGGGACGATGAACCAGCTGCGTATCAAGAGGGATGTGGATAGGCCGTTCAAAGCTTGGGGACTTATGGAATTCATGTACACCGTCTCTAACACATTCAAAGAGGATACCTTGCAATTCTTGGCAACTGTAGACTTCCACGAGTATGCCACGAAGGTCCCTGCGCACATGGAAAGAGATGGAGCTGGATACATAACCTTCTAGGTATACGATATATCTTACAAGCTAACCTTGAGGCAATTGGATGATATCTTTGGTTTTAGGTTTGGAGATTGGGTCTACATAAGCATCAACACGGACAAACTAGATGAAGTATGGGATATGCTAACCGAATGTGGAAAGTTCGACCCATCAAGGAGCAAGGGAAGATGGATCCGCAACTCTTGCATCAACTATGCAAGAAGGGTTGTCACCAACCTGTTATTTACAAGACCATCAACCGGACCAATAAACCTTGGGGAGATGCAACTTTGGGATATTGGAATCAAGGAGATAGTGGGGACAACTCCGAGTGGAAGAAGGATAGTGGGAGATGAAGAGGACTCTGGGATGACTTTTGTACTAGCCAAGCACCTCATGACATACCGCAAAAGGGCGATAACTCAGGCTGAAAGGAATAGCAGCAAGCCAATCTTCATTAGAGGTTTGGTAACAAGGATTTTGGAAGCTTGTGGAGTGCCATTGAACCAAGACACTGACAACTGGTCCGAGCTTCAATTCATGATGATCAAGTACTTGAAGAGTGCGGACATCCTAGCCAAGGAAGAGCTGAATGGGCAAGATGTCTACAAGTTCATTCACCCAGAGTTGACAAAGGCTAGAATCATCCTCCCATGCCCGGAACACACATCGTTTGAGGAGAGGGCAAATGTGGCATTTGTAGCTCGTCTTGCTGCCTTAGTAGGGAGTGCACCTCAAGCACCCCAAGCACCACGGGCTGAAGAAGTTGAAGACGATGAGGACGTGGAACCCGAGACCTACTTCTTTGAGGAGTTTCATGCACCCAAACAAGGAGCCGCCACACATGAGGCTCACAAACACATTGGGAAGCTCCAAAAGCTAGGTAAATAGTTGGTGAAGAAGGTCAAGGGATTGACTAAGAAGAAGCATGAATGGAAGCGCGAGTGTGAGGAGCTAAGAAGATGCGCTCAAAGCATCAATGAGCGGTTAGATATCATGCCCTCGCACACATGTCTCACCCTCACCTTCGGGCGCCACTCAGTATCCGCCAAAATCTCCTGTTAGGGCCGTCCAGAACAAGCACAACATTCATCCGCTAAATGGACATTGGTATACAAAAGAAGGGAAAAGAAGGGTCACAAGCGCCACTCCAACACTCAACCAGCTGATCAAGGGCATACTTCACCAAAAAATGATTCCTCGCATGCCTCACTCGCAGGACCAAGCCGCGAGGTGCACTTCGACATACCACAACACATCCCACCATTCGAAGGACTCGCTCTAGTAGGGCATCCAGATTCCCACAACTACACCCTCGAGAACATGAATGCCTCGACAGCTCACCTTTTCAATTTTTAAGGTACCATGCTCCACCTCATTATGCATACCGCCTCATATTATTGTTTGTCTTTGTCTAGGAAACTCTCTCAGACTTCTATTCATACAAGGGACTGTGTGATTTTAGTTTGGGGGAGGGGTCTAGAGTGCACTTACATTTTTTTTGTTTTCTTATTTTCCATTTTCATGAGTAGAACATTCATCTACTTATGATTGATAAAAATCCCAAAAAAAATTTCTTTTTGCATTTTTGTGTTGCATTTCATAGCATGTAAGGCATAAAAAAACCAAAAAAATTGAAAAATCTTGAAAATAAATCAGGCAAAAATAGAGTTTTCATATAGTTGCATTCATTTAGCATTGTATATAGGTTGCATTCATATATGATTCATGCATTTGTGCTTTTTGTGTGGGAATTATCTTGATGATGGACAATCTTGTTAAGTTAGCTAGGTAGTAACCATTGTGAAATCATCTTGATTGGTAATCGGCTGCTTTGGAAAGTTGTAGGGCGGATCATTCACCTTAGTAAACTATGCTTGTGTTGCATCTCGAAAAGGTCTTGTTTAATTTCTTCTAAACTGAATTTGAATTGCCAATTTTGGGCTAGAGATGCATCGAATACCTTCCTTCTTTATGTTTAACATGATCCGTTGTGCGTGTGGTAAAATCCTCTCAAGTTAAGTTAATAAATAAGCAATGAAAGCAGCCCGCCAAAATCAAGTAAGTGGTAAAGATGAAGCGACTAGAAGGATGCGTAAACTCGTAGCCTTTCACGCCCGTGTATATTCGTTGCTTACTTCATATGCGGGTTGGGGAAGCAACTGGAGGGATGTGTAAACCCGTAGCCTTTCACGCTTGTATAAGCCAACTTTGGAAAAGCCAAAAGGGCATGAATAAATTTTTTACAAAAAAAAGAAAGAAAAGAATAAGAAAGCGGGCAGCCAAGGTGTAAAGGAGAGGGAACCACTTGTGTTGAAAACAATGATCATGTTAAACTTAGGGAAGTTGAACTATGTACTTTTTGATCTCTAGTTCCTTTTGAGGATCGCTGATATCACAGAGGTTTACCCTATATCTCTTTTGCAAGTGCACAACAAATCGAGTAGCAATCTAGGGATCGTATCCACAAGGACCAAGTTATCACACTATCAATTCTAAAACTAAATTAGAGCTAAGATGAATAGAAAGTTGATATCAAACTAAACTTAAAAAAAATCAATGATATGTAAACAATAACTTAAAACATCAAGCTTAGAAAGTTCATTAGGAAATCAGGGAGTTCAAACCAGGATGCTATTCAGGGAACATTCATTCAACATTCTTGACTCAGTATTAAAATCATAACTAATCCACTGCCATGGTATCAATTACTATATCCAGTAACCTAGTAATCCTAACTTTCATTGATACTAGGATACTAAATACGCATTACCGAATGGGTTTGATAAGTCCACAAGCAACCTTAACATCAGCTATCGCGTTTAAGCATTGATTGCTCACCAAAGGAGAACTTAATTCCTAACAAGCTTCTGGAATGTTTGCCAATCTAGGATCATAGGCTAATTAGCTACTCTAACCTGAGCATTAGAATTATCGTTAGGTAGAGAACACATCAAGCAATACCTATTTGTTCCTAATTCGATCACCCTAAAAACCCTAGAAAATCCTAAACTTGATTCTTAAATTACTCAGACATGGTGAAGAAGAACAATTTGAAAGACATAATAGAAAGCATAAAAGTAATTGAAATTGAAATTAAAGAGTTAGATATGTTAGGTTTTTTATGCTTTTTAGTGTTATATTTAAATCTGTTTTGCACTCATATAGGTAGATTTTTTATGCACTTAGAATCATTTTGCATACTTTGCACTTGCACATGCATTTTGGAGCAGAATCAGGAAAAAATGAGTAAAATGGAGCTTAATGGAGCTAAGGAGCAAATGAACCAAATGTTAAAGTGCTGGATGATCGAGGAAGAAGCAAAAAGAAAATTTTCAGAAGCCTTGCACTTCCACCTCACAACCTCTATAGCGAGGATGACCAGAATATCACCCTACGTAGCACAAGACCTCAACTTTCTAAAGAAGAGTCTGCCACGTGATCCAGCCTCGCTACCTCTACTGCGAGGGAATAATTGAAGGACTGACGTACGGATTCAAAGTCTCCACCTTTCAGCCTTGGACCATCCTCGAATGTTGGGCTCGCAGCATAACCACGAGTCACGTACCTGAATTGCACCTTGTAGTCTTACCTCACACAAGTACCTGCGAAGACCGCCTTCCAGACTACCTTTTGACCAATTTGAAGGCGGTTTGACCATTAAGATTATGTGGATGTTCTATAAATACTCTTTTAGTGACAAAAACAAGATTATGCCTCTTTTTGTTAAGTTTTCCAGATCAATACATTTCTTAGCTTAAGCTTTTCTCTTGTTTATGCGAATTTGATGTTTGGATCGTTTAATGTTAATCAAGTATCTTAGTTTGCTGATTTTGTTCTTAGCTTTATCTATCTTTTTGTTTGCTTTATGTCTTCCGTTTCTACCTCATTTTTCGTACCTCTCATGATGAGGTCTGAGTAGATCCGCGTTGGATCTTGAGGACGAGGAGATTGGAGAGGAGATCCGTGTTACCCATACTTGTTTGATTGTGCTATTAAGTAGATTTCTTCATGCTTGGTTGATTTTAATGCTTGTCTCTTCCTGATCAGCTGAGGCATGATTTGGATCATTCACGCACGCTAGGTGCTTGCGGAAATGAGTGTCTTTTTCCTCGCTTGAAATAGTTTTGTCCGCCTTGAGAGATCTAAGTGCGGAACGGCTATTAGGCTGTTGAGGTGAGTTTATTGCGTCTTGATTTATTGATCGCAACTAGGGTCATATTGGACCAACTTATCTAGATAGAGTTCTTCACCACGAGAGCGGGCTGAACATATGCTTATCCTAGTCTAAAAATCATCCCGGTTTGGATGTGTCAACAAGTGTGGATCGCCCAGGGCCTAGCTGATCCTTGACCCGATCCATGAGATCCTTCTTTTATCATTGATTAAATCGTCATTTCTTACTCTGTTTTTGCATCACTTCTCTGTTTCAAACATCACTGCCTTGTTTATTTTGTCTTTTTCTCATGCTTTTGTGTTCATATGGATTGTGACAGAATTCTATGATATATTTGGCTTGAACTAGTTGAAATTGCTAATCCAAACTGTTTGTAATAAATACATTCTCACCTACTTACTTTCATCTACAATGTTTGATTGAGTGCTTGAAAAATGCTTTATCACCAAGGAGGAGATCATCCTCAAATCTTCACTGCTCTTCAAGTTTCTAATGCAAGTGGCCGTGAATGGTACCCTGACTCAGGTGCATCTACACATGTGACTGCTTCTACTGCTAACCTCACAGCCACCACATCTTACTCAGGCAATGAATAGATCATGGTTGCAGATGGTAAAACACTTCATATCACACATGTAGGATCTACAATCATCTCCTCACCCACAGATAACATCGTTTAAGATGATGTAGTTATGTCCTGAAATAGAGAAGTCACTTTTATCGGTGTCCAAATTATGTGACGATTTCCCTTATAATGTATTTTTTTGATGCTAATAGTGTGAATGTTATTGATTTGACTAATCAGAAAGTGGTGCTAAGGGGACCTTGAAGTAGAGGCCTCTATATGTTGAAGGATCATGATCTTGTAGCTCTATATTCTAACTGATAATGTGCAGCAAGTGAAGATGTTTGGCAGTATTGTTTAGGACACACAAGGTCATCCGTTTTTTAACAACTCAAATTCAGCAAGGAAATCATATTCAATAAGAGCAGCACTTCCCCTATATGTGATCCTTGCCAGATGGGGAACATTCTAAATTACAGTTTTTACCAACTCAATCTAGTGTTTTGGCTTTCCTAGTTTGGATTCATTGTGATCTATGGGGATCATCTCCTATTGTATCCATACAAAGGTTTAAATATTATGCTGTGTTTGTAGATGATTTTTCTAGATTCACATGGTTTTATCCTCTTCGTCTCAAATCCGAATTCTTCTCCGTCTTCGTTGCCTATCAAAATCAGGTTGAAAATCAATTTAACTCTAAGATCTAGGTCTTTTCAAAATGATGGGCTGGGGAATTTATAAACACACAACTCAAACAACATTACAACAAGAGGAATTAAACACCTTATGTCATGTCCCTACACTCCCGGAAAAAAACAACATTACCCAAAGGAAACATCGCCACATAACAGATTTTGGACTCTCAATGCTCTATCATAGCCATACTCCTCTTCATCATTGGGTCGAATTCTTCTACACAATAGCCTACTTTCCAATCTATTGCCATCATCGGTGCTCAACAACTTAAGTCTGCATGAAACACTCTTACAACAAACGCCCAACTACACCTCTCTTCGAATTTTTGGTTCTGCTTGCTATCCTCACTTAAGGGCTCACTCAGATCACAAACTTGAGCCTCACTCCATTCAATGTGTCTTTCTCGGCTATGCACCTCAACACAAAGGCCACCGGTATATTCATCCACCAACAAGTCAAGTTTATATCTCCCGACATGTAGTGTTTGATAAGATTATCTACCCTTTCAAAGGCCAATATCAATAGCTTCTTCCTCGCTATGAATCAACTCTTCTCAAAACATGGCAATCAATTCTGCATACAGCTCCGGAAACTCAAATAACTTTGACTCCTGCTCCAATTTCAAGTCCCTACAGGCCTCCTTTCACTGAAAATTCCCATGATCACATAGTAACTGCAGCACCACAGTTTGATTTGGATGCATGAACCAACTCATACACTGATGCATCGTCCATTGAAGCTCAACAAACCAATACCGCCTCTTCTGTTGCTACAGAACTCAATCTTCCAACCTCACACTTCTCCATACTCAAAGCTGTATCAACATCCCCCAAGTCACAAATCAAACCAATACTCATCCTATGATTACCAGATCCAAAACAGGGGTTCATAAACCTAACCCAAGGTATGTACTTAATATTTCCAGGTTCTCTACTAAGGAACCTCACTCTATCACTGCATCCCTAAGTCATCCTGGCTGGAATCAAGCCATTTACGATGAGACCGACAAAATTTACATGCTACAAACATGGACTCTAGTCCCTGCCACCAATGATATGAACATTCTAAGCTGCAGATGGGTGTTTAAGACAAAGCTTAAACTCGATGAGACTATAGATAATTTGCTAAAGGCTTTGATCAAGAAGAATGACTAGATTACCTCGAAACCTTCAGTTCTGTAGTTCACATAGCCACTGTCAGATTGACTCTTAACATTGATGTTGCTAAGGATTGGCTCATCAAACAACTTGATGTATCCAATGCCTTTCTCCATGGAGTACTCAAAGAACCGGTTTCATGCTCCAACAACAAGGATTCACATATCCCAATCGACCTTCCTACGTATGCAAGATCACCAAAGCATTATATGGCCTAAAACAGGCTCCTCGAGCCTGGTTTGATACCTTTAGTTCCTTTCTCCTTGAATTTCGGTTCACTTGTTCTAAATCTGATCTGTCTCTATTTATTTTTCATAAGTCTTGGCAATACAATTGTTCTCCTCTTGTATGACGGTGATATTTTGCTAACAATGAGTGATGCAGATCTTGTTCAGACCCTCTTACATGTTCTCAGCACTCCATTTTTGATGAAAGATCTTGGTCTACCAAGCTATTTTCTTGGTGTCCAAGTACAGCCACACTCGCAAGGTCTCTTCCTTCATCAATCAGCCTATGCATCACACATACTACATCAAGCCTCCATGTCAGATTGCAATCCGATGCCCACACATTTACCACTGCGTCTTGACAACCTCGACTCTACATCATTTCCTAAACCAACCAATTTCAGGAGCCTTGTCGGAAAGCTTCAGTATTTAACCATAACTTGCTCCGACATTTCACTTGCCGTCAACTTTATATGTTAGAGAATGCATACTCCAACTATATCAAACTTTGGTTTACTGAAGTGCATTCTACGCTATGTGAAAGGGACACTTCACATGGATCTTCACATTCGCAAGCACGATCCACTGCCTATATCTACATTATGCGACACTGACTAGGCATGTTGCAAAGACACTCGCTGCTCCACCACTGGTTTCTGCACCTTTCTCGGCTCAATACTCATTTCATGGTCAGCTAAGTGTCAACAAACAGTCTCCAGATCCTCCTCGGAGGCAGAATACAGAGTTCTCGCTGCCACCGCACATGAAATAACTTGGCTCTCCTTTCTTCTCTGTGATCTTTGCATAACTCAATTTGTTCCCACCAGACTTCACTGCAACAACCCCTCTGCTGTCTGTTTGAGTGCCGACCCAGCTCTTCAAAATCGATCTAAGCATTTTGACACTGACACCACTACATTCGTGAGCAAGTTGCCCTTGGACACACTAAGACTCTACCCATACCTTCGAAATTTCAGACTGTTGATATATTCATGAAATTGCTCCTTCGACCAGCATTTGTTAATCTCCGACACAAACTTGGCGTCGCTCTTATCTCCCCGCCAAGTTTGAGGAAGGGTGTAAATCATAGCTCCAAAGCAGCCCAACAACAGAATAATACAAGGCTATACCCATCAATGGCAAGTCTCTCAAGTACAACTACCTACAAATATAATCACCCAAGGGTGACTACATACAAAGGTAGTTACCCAAGTACGACTATCAAAGATAGTCACACAAGTACAACTATCAAAGATTGTTACCCAAGTACGACTATCAAAGATAGTCATACAAATACGACAATCAAAGATAGTTACCCAAGTACAACTAGTACAAAGATAAAGTAATGGAAAAGCATTAATACTTGCAACGTCTACCTGTCCCACCTCCTACAAAGTCAACCTCTACTCCAAAAACTGCAATTAAGAACGTTAGAGAAAAACAGATGAAATCTCAAAATAAATTAAATTTACGATTCTCTCCTTCAAGTTTAATCTCTGTAAATTCCAGATCTCTTTTTAGGCTCTCTATATATGAGAAATCTCCTTGTACACATTTACTCAGTTAAGTAGTATAGTTATCTTTCATTCCAACGTTCTCTCCTCTTTCTCAAACCCAATGTATGAAAATGTATCAAAAATAATATGGAGAATGTTATAATCTACTCATTGACCAAAATAAGTTTCTAAGGCAAAATATTCTAAATCTATAAGTTCTCCAAATAATCACAACATAGAGTGAAAATGATTCCAAGAAGTTTACGGTTTACATAGTAGGCAAAAATGAGTTTCTATGGTAAAAATTAAAAAAAAAAACAATAAATGATAAAAAATAATCATAAACAGGATATGGAAAAATGATTTTAAAGAATAAAGTCTAGAGATTAACCAAAAATAAGTTTATAAGCCAAAAAGATAATCAATCTATAAATGACAAAGATAATCATAACATATATGGAAAGATAATTTTTTGAAGGTCATAAAGACTCGTAAAAATGCTCTAAAATAGCAAGTGGCCTTTAGTCCAGTGACTGGTGGTAAGTCTACTAAAGACAGGCGCACATGTACTAGGGATCGAATCTCATCACCTACGAGATTTATATAGAAATTTGGCTAATGGGCCGGCTGTGTAGCCCATATTGATATTGCCGTTGACAAAAAAAAGTGCTGTAAAATGATTTTGAAAATGTTATAGTTGAGAGATCGGCCGAAAATTAGTTTCTATGCAATAAAAAATTTATTAGTCACCAAAAAAATCATAAATGGGATGGAAAATCGATTTAAAGAAGGTTATTGTTCAGATTAGTCAAAACCTAAAAAATTAAAAACCTATAAATGATCAAAAACAATCATAAATGGATGTAAAAATAATTTAGAAAGGGGAAAAATTCGATTAAACTTTGAACTTACAAATAGGGGTAGAGTAAACACTCAACTCACTCGGCTCCAAATTAATCATCAAACTTTTAGTTGACTTTTAAAATAAACTTCCAATTTTGTGTTGACCACTCAGTTTAACCCCGACGTTAACTCAACTAACAGAAATTACTAACTCCATGAATAAATCGACTAACTCTGTTAATTAACAAAATATAACATACTTAGCACTGAAAATATGCTATTATATGCCTTATATAGCGTTATCACTAATGCTATGTTATCGGCAGCTATGGTAGATTTTTGACCTACGATGACATTTTTTAAGGAAGCTGTAATAGGTCATATATTATAGCTTTTTTAATCTGATATTATTATCGCCTTTACAATAAGATAACTAAAATTGAGTTTTAGTGTTATTATAGTCGACACTATAATAGCAAATTTTAAATGTCGTATTTGTTTTTTTCTAAAATGCCATAACACCATAAGTAATAACTGAGTTTAAGTGCTATTCTTTAAATGCATGACGTTTTTATTTTGCTATTAAATTTATTTGCACAATGCTGTAATTTGTACAATTGGCATTACCTTTTTACAGAGTTCTACTTGTCTTATATTGCATAAGTCCAGAAAAGCAAATTCATTCGACATAAGTTCTTAATCATACATTATCGAGATAGTCTCATTCCAAAAGTATATAAACTTAGCCACAACATAGGAGTCTCAATTCGAAACTAAATTCAGTCTACCTAACAAAATAAGACTGAATTAATCTTACAACATAAGTAGCTTAGTCAAGTTTTGTAAACTATATAAGCTCGACCTTGGTTCATTCATTCCCTGCAAAAGACAAGTTTTCAGTATGTTAGGTGCCTAAAACTTGCTCATGTGTAAATTCAAAGAACAACTAACAACAAAATAACACTTACCCGCTACCTTTACTTCAAACCATTGCCTCTAATTTATCTAGAGGCCATGCAATTGTACAACCTATTGCATCTCTCATGTACTCAATCTCATCAGATGGCCTCCAAACAGCAGCTTCGTCTATCTTCACTACATCCACCCAAACTCTATCTGGGCCCTTGAAGTGAAATAATCTTTTGCAGAAAACTTTCTTCTCTGTTTTTGATAAAGACCATGGTGTTGCAGGTAAAAAAGTTCTTTTTCCTTGCGTTTTAGGATGCAGATCCTTCCTAATACCTAGTTCCTCTAGATCTTTCCGAGCTTGAAGACCGTCTTTAGACTTACCACAATGCAACAAAGTAGATACAATACTAGCACCAACATTTCTTTCAACATGCATCACATCTAATTGATGTCTAACCGGTAGTTCCTAGTCAATGTAGTAAACAGAAACGAATTTAGGATGTAGCCAAATTGAAGTTAAAGGAAAAAAGATAATTAATATAAAACATATCGTACCTCCCAATACGGTAACTTGAAGAATATTGACCTTTTCTTCCACCTTGACAACTCCTCCTCATCTACTTGTACTTCATCATCTCCTTCGGACTCACTTGAGGAATTTTCACAATCAGATCGTAACTCACTGTATTCAGTTATTTTCCTCTTACTTGCAGACTTTCTGAAATTGCCAAAGTCATTCTTGAAATTTTTTAGTTCTTGAGAGATCTCCTTCCCAGTTAATGTTCGACTCTTTTGACCTTGTTCGATTTTACCATCAAACCACGACTTCTTTCCTCTAAAACTATGTGTTGGTGGCAATCCCTTTCTATGACACATGAACACATGTTTTCTGCTATGTTTCAACCACATACTATCAGTATTTTTCCCACATAAAGGACAACCCATCTTACCCTTTACTTTGCAGCCAGCTATATTTCCATATGCAGGAAAGTCACTTATAGTCCAGAGCAACATTGCCTTGAGATTAAATGTTGATTCTGTGAATGCATCAAATGTTAATTCTCCATTACTCCATAGGTGATTAAGATCTTCTATCAAGGGCTGTAAGTAAACATCAATGTTGTTACCAAGCTGATGTGGACCAGGAATTAGTAAAGTAAGCATGATGTTTTCCTCCTTCATACACAAATCAGGTGGCAAGTTGTAGTTAACTAATAAGACAGGCCATCAACTATAACTGTTATTCATATTATATGGATTAAATTCATCTGTTGAAAGTCCGAGTCTAACGTTTCTTTCTTCAGCTGCAAAAGAAGGGAACTTGGCATTCGTATGATCCCATGTAGCTGAATCCACCGGGTGTCGTAGCTTTCTGTTACTACTCTTATTTGTGAAATGCCACCTTAAATCCTTGGCCATTTCCACCTTAATAGGCAGCAGTCGTTGACACAAGCATGAATATTTTGGTAACCCATATCAAAGGACTTCAAAAACTTATTCACATCATATAGTGATGTGTGAAGCAAATTATCTTCTGGCAACATCTTTGGCAATGTCTCTTAGAGATCATTAAAACTTCTATCTGACCATCCATTTTGTATCTTCAGTCTAAACAACGACACAATTGCAGACAGCTTGTTATGATTTACACAGTTTGGATATAAAGGAGTTCCAGCTTCTTAAAGCTTTGCGAGGAACTCATCCCCTTTCTCATCATCCCCTTCCACAATGTCGTTTATGTCGTAATTGTGATCCAACAAATCAGCTGCTTTATATAAACCATATATTTCGTCACCGAACTGATTTAAAACTGCTTCATTTTCTGTTGGTGACTTCATTTCTCCATGGTGATACCATTAAGAACACATCTTGTAAGCCTCATCCATTCCCCTTCGTACAAGATGTTCAACAACCACATTGCCTTGATGACGATCTAAATTACGACAATCGCTGCAAGGACATATCACCAAATCCACCACTCCCATAGACGACACAACATACTGCACAAAACTAGAAGCCCCTCTTTCATATGCCGGATCAGCTCTTTAACAATAAAATTAATAGGTATAAAACAAAATCTCATACCGTATTATTAAAACCAAAACCTAATAAGCCAATTTCTTACCTGTTAAGATGCACCCATTCCTTGTACACCATTATATATTCTAACCTTAATTCAGATAAATAGACCATATAAAGAAGAACCAAAAGTTATATGTGGACATATAACTGAATTTTATTGAAGTTATATGAGAACATATAACAAAACAATCCACAATACTATGAAAAATGAAGAGTAAAGCAATCACAAGTACACACCAATTCAAACCAGATATATACAATAACCAAATAGTTATCAGATTTCTAAAAAAATACAGAACAAATATCAAAATATATATAAAGGTACATAACACATATATTTAAGAAACTTATGACCTAAACTTATACTATACTTAAGGCATCAAATATATGAACAGAAGTGCACTAAATTCCTGCCTTGAGATGTTCATGTTCAGAATCAATTTAAAAAATAAAAGGTTATTAAGATATGGAATTATGTATAGATAGTAATGCATCAGATTCACAGCTTATAACTAAGACGTCTCTTATACAATTCACAGCACACATTCAATTCAAACTATGACCAAAACTAAAATTTCAGACAAAACATATAATCATTACCAGATATATAAATCATTACCATTATCAATATCAGTTTATAAGGAAAAAGTGACTAACCTGTGTGAGAAAATAGATAGAAAAACTTCTAGTTCTCATTTTTGCATTGACCACCGCTTGCAAAACAACATAACAACATATTAGTACTCAACAAATACTAATAACACTTATATACACTCATCAAAAACTCTAGATCATAGTCATCAGATATAGCTGGACAATCATGATTGGTTCAATTCAATAAAGATAAATAACAAAGTTTACGGAACTAATAACACCAAATTCGATAACCATATATAGACTATCTATCTAACTATGAAATCCAATATGTAGCTAAATATAGATTCAAGAAACTAATCATCTCAGTATCTTATAATATACCAATTAAATCATAGCAAAAGATTGGATATATTGCTTAAAACTACTCATAATCACACTATCTGCATCATGGCATAACTCGTTTTTCAAATACAAAACTCAGAATATACACAAAGCTAAGTTAATTCAGTATTCTATAACGTAGAACATATTCAGCCATATGATACAATTCTAACAAAACCACTCACTATCTTCTGAATTCAAACCAGTCAGAGATTTCAGAGGACTTCTTAAGACTTTGACACTCAAAACCAAAACTGTCTACAAGTCAAGACTTAACAATGAAATATTAATCTCAATTCTATACCGGTTGCTAAGTTTAGTTGAAACAAAATCATTATCCAGAACACACAGAATATGTCAAACTTGATAAGCAAGTACTACTAAAGTACTTGTAGAAACTCAACTAAAACTCTAGATCATAGTCATCGGATATAGCTGGACAATCACGATTGAAAATACAAATGAATAGTGAACTAAGCTAATAATCTACAAGCCAAATGAATAAATACAGTAGACTATATAGATGTGCCAAATGAAACAATACATACGAGTAAGCAGATTCCACCAAATGAATTAATATAGTTATGAGAACAAGTAAACAAATCACATAATCTACACAAAGACGAACGAATACTTGATATCAAAGAACTTGTAAACAAAGCTCTCAACACTCACATAGGTAAATAAAGTAAAAGATCTTAGAAGGATAATTACATGATTACATCACAAGTTCCATAAAGTAGTTTAGACAAATATATACACAACATCAAGCTAAGATATTGGTCATTGCTCACATAACGTCTCTTATAACTAAACATACACTTCATATCAAAGTACTAAACCTCAAAGATCAAAGAAACATGGATGAACATG
The DNA here is from genome assembly GCA_900406435.1 of Lepidium aucheri. Lineage (NCBI taxonomy): Eukaryota > Viridiplantae > Streptophyta > Magnoliopsida > Brassicales > Brassicaceae > Lepidium > Lepidium aucheri. The sequence goes on from OVBA01001202.1 coordinate 32,028, forward strand.
GATGGATGATATTTATTTTAGCTCAAATATCAGAATCTCATGTGTCTATTATACAAAATCAATTCCCAGAACTTAAGTAATATGTAGCTTAAAGATATGATAAAACTAGCATAATAGAAAATCATAACGTGACATATAATGCTCACAAATCACAAAGAAGAAACAAAATTGAAGCAAAAGATATTAAAGAGTAATCTATAGGAGAAATATGGATGAGAATGAGACCTGCTTTATGAAGCACAAGGAGTATCGGCGAGCTTCTAAGGCAAGCTTCGATGGCGAACTTCTAAGTTGAAACCCTCGCATAACAAAAAAGAAAAATAGAAACTGAAATCATATAATATGGACAACAGAGTTTTTGCGAATCATATAATATGGCGAATATATGTTTGATTTTGTTAAAAGAAGATGAATCAATGGATTTTAAGACAATGGAGAAATACCTTACGTAAGCTTCTTCTTCCTCAAACCTTACACAAATTAAACAGAACTCAAAATTAGGACGAAATCACATCCTGAAATCATAAATATGGACAACAAAGCTTTGATTTTGTCAACCCACAAAGATTCGATCTATTACATACAATCTCGAAATACCTTTGTGCTTGCTTCGTCTTCCCCAAATCTTTCACCAATCAGTCACTAACTCCAAATTAGGTCAACATCTGCTAGAGATTACAGTTGATGAATCAATTGAAGAAGATAATCTCGAAATTAGACGGATTGTGGAAAGAGAAGACAGAATAGGGTTTGTGTCTTACGATTTTGGGTTTTTTTCTCAAAAAGTCTGAGTCTGAAAAAGTCTCTAAATTAATCTCTTTAAGTGTTTTGGCGGAAAACTTGAGTTAGTTCCCGCTAGTCTACTTTTTTTAATGGCTTTCATGCAATGCTATAATATTATAGCAAAAATTGTAACGTATCTTTAATAGCAATTCGGAAAAATGAGCTATTAACGTGTGTTATCAATGGTCATTTTTTTGTAGTGTAATTTGTATATGTTAATTAAAACGTGCGTTTTGGTGGTGATTAAGAAAAAAAATTCTAAATCCCTAAAAAAATTGACGGTGAGTGCTTCATCTTCTTCCTTCCTTCACTTCATCTTCTTCTTCCTCCATCTTCATCGTTTCTTCCTTCACTCGTGGGCTCTATAGATTTGAATTACTTCACTTATATCTTACCCACTGTTTTGGTTTCCAATTATTCTCACAATTTTCTCAATCTCTCAATCTTTCAACTTCATATAAATCAATACATAAAAACTTATATCTCTCTTTGTGTACGTATATAGATGCATATATACATATAGAATAAGAGAATTATGGGTTTACCTTAAGAGAGATTGTAGAGCGATTAATGGAAGGAAAAAATAAAGAAGCCTTTTCTTCCTCTTCTTCTTTAGTAACTTCTCATCTTTAAATTGGATTCCAGAGAAAATTCGTCTCTTCCTTCTGGGTTTTTTGGATCTATGTTCGCTTTATTAGGGAATAACATCTCACATCAGAAGTTGGAAGGGATCCTCTCTAGTATATATAAGATATGGACCTCTCCACTCATTGCCAATTGGTTTTGAGTTAGAAGTCCATATTCTAATATGGTATCAGAGCCCACGATCCACAACCCAGGCCCAATATTGGTGCCGTCGATCCATCCCCAAACATACAAGATTAATGGCAAAAAAACCATTATCTCGCGGGGGCATATTAGGGAATAACATCTCACATCATAAGTTGGAAGAGATCCTCTCTAGTATATATAAGATATGGACCTTTCTACTCATTGCCAATTGGTTTTGAGTTGGAAGCCCATATTCTAATACGCTTCTCCTTCTCAAGCTAAATTTAACGATCTCTATCTTTTTTCTTTTCTTTTTTATTTATTCAAATAGGATCTTCAGTTTTCTCGTTATATTCCAATTGCCAAATCAATTTATCTCCATTTCAATCAGTTTATATTCCAATTGCCAAATTTTTATGTAATCATTTCTGAATTGAAATCTGTATATACTTCGGGATGTTATTTCTATTTCATTTATGGGCACCCTTTGCAATCGCTGAGCTCAACCAATGAGTTCTTCTCTGCCCTTACAGATGATTCCAGATCTAGCTACACTTCAAACTTTAGAGTTGATATGATCGAAGATATGAGAGAGGATCGGAGATGGGAGGCGATTGTTGATTATTGTGTTTCGGTGATGGTTTCTATTTTTTGCCATCAATTTTCATATGTTTCAGAATAATATTATACGTTGTGCTTCATGAAACAGAGCCTTATTAACAATAGTAAATAGAGTTCATCATTCCTGATGAAACCGGGATTAGCACGGTTTGTAGTAAACGGTGGTTCCTAATTAAAAGAGTAGGGAAGAACGAGCAATGACACATGTTGGTTTGAACGAGAGTAAGAGCTCAGTTAACTGAGTAATAGGATTGATGAAGACCGAATTGGTGTTCTTATTAAACTTTGAATGTCCAAAAAGAAGATCCCCTTACGGAAGGATTGCACCTCCATTTATAGTTTAGAGAGGCGGTTTACATGTGTAGAAAATAGAGGAAGATTTACAAATCTTTTTGATAAGACTGAATCTGTTAAGATACAAGCTAAATTTGCAGAAGTTTTCCATATTATAATAGGAAAACTCTCGTTTATTGTATGCTTATGTGTCATCCGACTTCCCTTCAGGTTCGTAGAACCTTCCGAGACGAGACATTTTTCCGAGTCAAATATTTTGTCCGAGATGAAGACTTAGTGCTTGCAACCAGGTGGTTCTTTTATATTCGACCCTTTTTTTTGGTGGTTCGAAGTAGGATCTCAGATCCACCTCCAACAATTGTCCCCCCCCAGACTCAGATAATTCTAGTACCGAATTTCCAAGCCGGAAAGGTTGTTTCATCTTCCGGAATTTTTGGTCCACGTGGCTGTTTTCCAGTGGGTCATTTGAACAATTGCCTCGATTTCAAGCGAATCATCATTATTACCGCGTGACGTCGCTTCAATTACTCCTCGCTCATTTGTCTTTTCAGCTTTGCGCCGCTTCATATTTCAATAATTTTCTATAAATACCGTGCCTTTTTGTCTTTTACCATTCATTTTTCATCTGCTTACTCTTGCTTTGCCGACTTCCGAGTTCTTCAATTCTTCAAATTTCTTTTAAGTTCTCTTTATCTTTTTTTTCTTCTTCGTTCTAAAAATGGGTCTTGATGACTTTAGGTTTCCTAATATTGAGGCCGGTGTTATATCTTCTCTTGAGGGTCTAAACGCTCGACCCTCTAGAGGTTCTTCTAGGGTTTCTTAACCCATGGTTTCTCCGATTCGAGATATACTGGAGGTCCCTTCGAGTTCTAGTCGAAAGAAACTGCGGCCCGCAGAGAAGGCGAGAAATAATGCGCCATTAAGGATCGATTCTCCAAGTAGAGAAAATAGGAGCAGTTACGCCCGTGGAAGGGGTGGGGGAACGAGTGCCCGAGTTGCTGAGGACTACCTATAAGTGGTGGAACTTCGATCTGAATTTTCCGCCGCCAAGGAGGAACTTGCTCGCACAAAGGATGAGTTGAAAGTGGAGCGTGAAAATGTCCTCAAGTTGGTAGCACAGAACGCGAAGCTGTCAGATTTACTGGATTGTGCCGAATCTGACCTGAGTGTCGCTTTTAAATCTGCTGAAAAAGCTAACCATACAGTGTCCAGATTGTGCACCGAGTTAAATCAGGTGAGGGGGGACATTGATTCTCGACTTCGCCAGGCGCTAACCCTTGTGATATCAAGATCTTTTGGGGTTCTTTGTGAGCGCCTATTCGATCGTTTTGACCTGATTGCTACTCGGTTTGCAATCTCGATAGGAATCTCGAGACTCGTCAATCGTACGCCCAGTTTATTGGGTCGGAAAATGTTCTTTGAATACTTTCTGATTGGGGAGTTGATATTCCCTGCACAGTCGTGGACTCGATGACTGCCAAAGTGGACGAGTTCCAGGAGCTTGTTAATAAAGAGAGCCTGACGTCGCTGCTTCCGGGGGACTTGGTTATCCCTGTCTTTGAAGTCGGAGAGGCTTCCAACGCCGGTGAAAGTAGACTCACAGAAGCACCATAGGTTTTTCTTGCTTTGTTGTAGTCTTCCTTTGTAGCCGACACTAAGCCTTTTGGACGGAATTTTTATGTACTCGGTACTATTTGTAAGCACTGTTTCTTGTGTAAATGAAATGAGATTTGATAATGAATGAAGATTATTTTAACACTTTTGACTCGTCATTTTATGAATTGTGGTTTCCGACATCCTTTTCTTGTTTTAGCACGTTTAAAGTGAACTTTCTGTTATGCGTCTTGAAACTGAGATTTGAGGACTCAATTCAAGTTTAAGAAGTTTAGATTCCAAAATCTTATTTGTAAAACTTGGTCCAAAGGATTTCATTTATCTATTTAGAAATAACGTTCTGACTTATCTGAGACATTTAAATTCGTAATTGTGTACAAAGCTTTGCTTTGTTGTTAAGTGAGATTTTTAATCTCGACAAATCTATACAGAACTATGTTCCATCTTTCAGTAAGAAATTAATCTCGGCATTTCTGTACAAAGCTACGCTTTGTCTTTTGGTCTGTGCGGAACTATGTTCCGTTGTCAGGCGAGAAGTTATTCTCGATATCTCTGTACAAAGTTGTGCTTTGCCTGTGGATCTGTACAGAACTATACTATGTTGTTTGTCGAGAAGTTACTCTCGGTATTTCTATACAAAACTATGCTTTGTCTTTGGATCTGTACAGAACTATGTTATGTATTTTGTCGAGAAGTTACTCTTGGTATTTCTGTACAAAGCTATGCTTTGTCTTTTATTCTGTACGGAACTATGTTCCATCGTTTAGACAAGAAGTTATCCTCGTGAACTTGTCCTAGGCTACATTTTCGTCTTTTGATGAGTTCTGACTTGATAAACCTGTCCTAAACTATGTTTTGTCCTTTGACAAGAACTGTTTCAATGTACCTGTCCTAAGCTATGTTTTTGTCATTTGACAAGAACTATTTCAATGTACATGTCCTAAGCTATGTTTCCATCCTCTAATCGAAACTGTTCTTACAAACATGTATGGAAGTTTGTTCCGTTGTCTAGTGAGACTTCCGTCTCGGTCAGGCTGTACAAAGTCTGTAAGCCTTGTCTTTCCTGTCAGAAATTAAACTCTACTTGAGTTTGGTTAGAATTTAGAATTTGCTTTCCAAGATAATGACTAAATCTTAGTCAGCGACTTTTGAGGTTTTAGATTCAATGATTGTAAATTTTTTGAGGTTAGGCTCAACAAGTTTAGAACTCGGCATTTAAGATAAGGATTAGGTTCTAGTCATGGATTTCAAAATTCGGCAGAATTCCTTTTTCTTTTAATAAGTTTTTCGAGGTGGAGCTCGGTGAGATTTTAAGACTAGGCTTAAAAGATAATTTAGATTTTGCGAAAATTTATCTCAGGTTATGACTGGTAGATATATAGGGTGTTATCCCGTCTTTTTTTTTTGAATGCCGACTTGCGACAAAATAATATTTTTTATAATGTTCTAGCTGGACCCGAAGGCTACCTACGTACCCTAAAGGGATCAAGCCAAGATGTAGTTCTCATTACATAACTAATGAATTAGATAGTGATGCGTTAAGTGATGCGTTTAGTTTGCCAAGAAAGTGATTTTCTAGTAGTAATATCGCTTTAAGTTGATGGAATTCCAACTCCAAGAAATCGGAAATCCTTCCATGGTGGCGATTTTGTAGATGCCCGGTTTGACAACTTCGAAAATAATATATGGGCCTTCCCAATTCGGCCGTGTTTTCAAACACTTTTTGGAGTACAAGCTCTCCAACAGCAAAGTGTCGTCCACGTACTTTCTTGTTGTAGTATTTTGCGGCTTGCTGTTGATAATTTTGTACTCGGAGGATGGCTTCGTTGTGTTCCTCTTCTAAGTCGTCAATGCTATTTTCATAGCATTGTTATTTGCATCTTCATCCTCGGAAAGAAGTTCGCGATGCAGAGTTGGCACTACAATTTCTGCTAGGGCCAATGCTTCCATTCCGTGAGATAGAGAGAATGAAGTTCGCCCGGTTGATTGCCGAGGTGTGGTTTGATGTGACCATAACTCTCCTTCTAACTCAGAATCCCAACTTCCTTTCTTTTTCGAAAGTAGCTTCTTTAGACCATCGAGGATCTGTTTATTTGTGCCTTCTGCCTGACCATTACCTTGCGGGTTTCGCGGTGTTGATTTGCTCACTCGAATATTCCATCTGGCGCAAAAGTTAGTAAATTTGGCCAAGATGAATTGGAATCCATTGTCTGTTACGATTTCATATAGGTGACCATGTCAGCAGATGATGTTTTTCCACACAAATTTGATTACCTCTCTATCTTTGATCTGGGAGTAAGCTTCTGCTTCAACCCACTTTCAGAATTAGTCAATCATTACGAGCATGAAACTCTTCTACTAGGATGATGGTAATGGTCCAACTATATCTATTGCCCATCACATGAATAGATAAGGCATTATCGTGGATGTTAACTCCTTGGTTGGAGCGTGGCTAAAGTGCCCATTCCTTTGGCATTTGTCGCATTTGGCAGTGTATTCGGCATAATCCTTGGACATGGTTGGCCAATAGTAGTCGAGTGTCCTAATATTTTGAATGAGCGCTCTTCCACTATTGTGGTTTCCTCCTGCTCCATCATGCGTTTTCTTGATGATTTTGTCAACTTCCTTGCCGTGAATGCATGTAAGCAAGACTCCATTTGAACTCCTTCGGTAGAGTTTTTCACCGACTTGTGTGTAAAAAGCGCTCTTTGCTTTTAGGCGTCGTGCAGCCCATCTGTCTTTAGCGTTTTGCTGTCGATGATATAGGCTAAGATTTCATCTCGCCAGTCTATTTTCTGCTCTGAGTTATGTTCGGCGTCCGCCATCTCGGAATCAGAATCTTCTCGGAATTCAATCTATTGTCGAGACTAGTTCCATATCTCCCTTTGGTAGGCTTATGCTTGACCTATCTATACTTTCTACCGGGATGATCCGTCGTTGGACAAGATCTTTTGTTGATGCAAGAGCGGCGAGGGCGTCAGCAGACGTGTTCTCGGATCTTGAGATTTTGCTGATTTGAAATCTCAACCCCTTGGTTATTTCTTTTACCATGCGGAGATAAGCTTCTATTCTATCTTTCTTTGTGTTGTATCCTCCGTTCACTTGATTGACGACAAGTTGAGTCACAGTAACAACTGATGTCGGTGGCTCCGACTTCTTTTGCCAACTTTATTCCTATAATTAACGCTTCGTACTCTGCTTCGTTGTTTGAAGCTGGAAATGCAAGTCGGAAAGACTGTTCCATGACTTCTTCCGTGGGGCTTTCTAGCCTGATTTCCACTTCTGAGCCATGTTGTGAGGAAGATCCGTCTATGTAGATCCTCCATGTTCGGCTTTCTTCTAAGCTCAGAGGCTATAAGTCTGGTGATAGCTCGATTATGAAGTCGGCTAAGACTTGTGACTTTGCGCTTGTTCGTCCTTTGAATTCAATATTTTACTCGCTTAGCTCTATTTCCCATATTGTTAGTCGTCCTGACTGGTTTGGACTATGTAGTATTGTCTGCAATGGGTGATTCGTTAACACTATGATGGTGTGTGACTAGAAGTAAGGGCGTAACTTCCTTGCTGATGTAACCACTGCTAATGCGAGTTTTTCTGTAGTCGGATATCGGGACTCGGCTCTGTCCAAAGAACTTGCTGATATAATAGATTGGGTACTAAGTTCCTATGTCTTCTCGAACTAATAAGCCACTAACTGCTGAGGTAGAAACCACGATGTACAAGTACAATTATTCACCGTGTTCTGGCTTTGCGAGTATAGGTGGAGTCATAAGATATTCTTTCAGCTCGGAGAAGGCGCTCTCGCAGCTTTCGTCCCATTTGAACTCTTTATTTCCACGCAATAAATTGTAGAACTGAAGATATTTTTCTGTCGAGCGCGACATGAAGCGATTTAGGGCGGCTATCCGTCCTGTCAATCTTTGAACTTTTCGCTTATTCTTCCGAGAAGGTAGCTCTTGAATTGTCGTGACCTATTTTGGAATTGCTTTGATTCCTTGTTAAGTAACTATGTATCCGAGGAATTCCCCTAACGTAACACCAAAGGTGCATTTTGCCGGATCAAGTTTCATCTAATACTCATTCAGAGTTTTGAAGCAACGGGCCAAATGGTCGACATGGTCTTCGGCCCTGAACGACTTTACTAGCATGTCGTCAATATATACTTCCATGGTTTGCCCGAGTTGATCAGCAAACATTTTGTTTACGAGGCGCTGATAGGTAGCTCTAGCATTTTTTAGCCCGAATGGCATTACCTTGTAGCAAGAAGTGCCTCGCTCTGTGATGAAGCATTTCTTTTCCATGTCGTCAGGATGCATTCTGATCTGGTTGTATCTCCAGAAGGCATCCATAAATGAGAGAAGCTCATTCTTGGCTGTCACTTCGACAATTCGGTCGATGTTTGGCAATGTGTAGCGGTCCTTTGGGCACGATTTATTGCAATCGGTGAAGTCTACGGAGACTCTCCACTTTCCGTTCTTTTAGGGAACGACTACCGGATCGACCAGCCATTCTGGGTATTGAATCTTGGTGATTGATCCGGTTTCAATCAGCTTCTTTACTTCTTTGATCACGGCCTTTCTTCTTTCTGGCCCGAGCTTTCTTCTCTTCAGCTTTATCGGCTTGTACGTCTGATCAACGTTTAGTCTATGACTTGTGATTACCAGCTCGATTCTAGGCATATCACTTGGTTTCCATGCAAACGTCACCACGTTTTCTTCAAGGAGTCATATTACCTTTTCCTAGATAGGTTTGCTTAGATTGATTCTGATGCTCACACACTTTGTCAGATCATTCAAGTCAATGTTAACAAGCTTGATAGTTGACTAATCGGGCTTCTCAAGAGCGGGAGGTGCAATAAGCGCCTTGCTCCCTATTGATGCTGTAATCATGCATGATTTGTTTCTTAGCTTCAGCTTGGCGATGAAGCAAGTTCTGGCCATTTTCTGATCGCCCTTAAGAGTGTAGACTCCTTCATTTGTTGGGATCTTAACTCACTGATGATAGCTTGATAGCACGGCTTTCATTGCGTGTATCCAAGGTGTTCCTAAGATCATGTTGTAGATGGGTGGTTTATCTACAATAAGTAGCTTAATCCATCTCGTGAGTCTAGCAACTTGTATAGCTAACTTCACTACTCCTATCACGTTATTGTGCTTCCATCAAACGTGGTCAAGGTCCTATCCACAGGTTTAAGATGGATGTCTGGCAGCGCCATTTTATCGAGAGTCTCTTTGAAGATGAGATCTACCAAACTCCCGGTATCAATGAGAATTTGCGAAACGTCATAGTCTGCAACTCAGAGTTTGACGACTATGAGATCATTGTGCGGGAAACTAACTCCTTTGACGTCTTCTGCAGTGAAAGTGATCAACGAGTCTACGACATGCATGCATTCCTGGATGGGCTCTTGGTTGATTGAGGTGACTACTTTTCGCTCATATTTTTGGATTGAACGAATAGTATCGTCACAAAACTGTAATCTGCCCATGATTACACCAACAATAACTCGTGGATCTCCAGATCCATCATTGTCTCCTTTTGGCTTTTGCCGCTTTGCTAGTTCAGAAGCCCCAGCTTTTGGGCTTGACAATTTGAAGGTGGCTTCTCTCTGTGCTTTATACCTCTAGGTTTCTTCTTCCTAGACCTCCAATTCTCCTTTGCTGAATTTCTCAGCAAGGAACTGTTGCAGCTGTTTGCATCTCGCAGTCGAATGGCCTGCTTTCTTGTGGAAACCACAATATTCGTTCCGATTGTAGGTATTGTTGAAAGATTTATCGCGGGGGCTATTATTCTCTCCACCTCGAAAAGCAGTTGCCGAGTTTTCCTTGCCTTTATTGTGATACCTAGACTCGTAGTGCATCTCTTTTTGCTTCTTGACTGCGGAATTCCGCTGCACATTCTGGTTTTGCGAGAGGATTTGTTTTTCTTCTACATATTCGGCATGTCTAGCTGCCCTGCATAAGGCATCAGGGATTGTATTGGGCCTATTAACGAAAAGGTCCCGTTTTAACGCCTCATCAGTCACCACTCCGGTTTGAAGGGCGTTGATTGCCATGTCGTCACTGACTTTGGCCTTGGTTAGTATCTTCTTGAAGCGTCCAAGATATGACTTCAAGGGTTCGTCAAAGCCTTGCCTCAAAGATCTGATTTTAGCGGTTATGGTGTCCTGGTTGACGAACAGAGCATATTGCTTCATAAACAACTCAGCGAGTTGGTTGAAGCTTTCAATAGACCCGGCGGGAAGCTTGGTGAACCATACCAAGGTATCTCCGGTTAAGTTCTCCGCAAAGTGCTGGTAGTAGGCCGCATCTTCATTGTCTACGGTGTAGTTGGTACCGTTCATCATGACATTGAAGGCGCTCATAAATTCCACGGGATCCGAGTTTCCCTCATAAGAGGGGCATAAAAGTCACAACCCTCTATTTACTGAGACTCTCCATAGTCGCGGTGCGAATAGCAAATTCTGCGCTTGAGCTAGGATCCTTCCTATCACGGGTGCCGAGCTAGTACCTTGATAGAATTTGGACTTGATGTCATCCATCATCTTTAATACTGTGGCAGCATCCAAAGTCACTTGGTTTTGCTGTTTTGCTGCGTTCGGTACAGCAGAGTGATCTTGTATCAAAGTAGCAGCTGGTTGTGGACTTGGGAAGTCCTAGCATAATGTTCTCTAAACACTAGCTAGTGCTTCAGCACACGGCCTGCTCACTTGAGTAGCTGGGAGGCTATTCTCGTTTAGGCGGGATTCGAGCCGATCAAACCTCTTGGCGTTCCTTTGGTCAGAAGCTTCTTGTTATGTGATCAGATTACGCACTAAAGTTCCGAGTGTCGGTGTCCCCAGTGGTGGTGGAAGGTCTTCCTCCTCCCGATTTTCCTATCGACTCTCATTCTGAGTATGAGTCGTTCCATTGTTGATCCGTCCGCTGGATTAGTGTGTTCCGGAGGGAGAGGTTCCCTCCTTTCTGGTGAGCTTATGGTGATTTCTCTGTCCACCATACTCCTAGTCTCTGAGTTTCCTCTTACCTTTATGAATATGTCCTTCGATATCTTCCCCACAGACGGCGCCAACTATTAGAACCTGGTTTAGCATGGTTTGTACTAAACGGTGGTTCCTGATCAAAAGAGTAGGGAATAATGGGCAAGGAAACTTGTTGGTTTGAACAGGAGTAAGAGCTCAGTTAACTGAGTAATAGGATTGGTTAAGGCCGAATTGGTGTTCTTATTAAACTTTGAATGTCCAAAAAGAAGATCCCCCTTACGGAAGGATTGCACCTCTATTTATAGTTTATAGAGACGGTTAACATGTGTATAAAATAAAGGAAGATTTACAAATCTTGTTGATAAGACTGATTCTGTTAAGATTCGAGCTAGGTTTGCGGAAGTTTTCCATATTAGAATAGGAAAAATCTCGTTTATTGTATGCTGACGTGTCATCCGACTTTTCTTTAGGTTCGTAGAATCTTCCGAGATGAGACATTTTGCCGAGTCGAATATTTTGTCTGAGTTGAAGACTTAGTGCTTGCAACCGGATGGTTCTTTTATTTTCGACCCGTTATTTTCGGTGGACCGAAGTAGGATCTCGAAACCACCTCCAACAATTCCTGTTAATTGATTTAACGGCAAGGTAAAATGACATTATCAACCCAAAATTCAGAGTTTAATTTAAAAGTCAACTATAATTTGGAGGCTTGTTTTGGAATCCGATTAATTGGAGGTTTAATTTATCCCCTTTTGTAAATTCGAATTTAATCGATTTTTTCCCATTTAGAAAGGTTATAGTCAATATATTGGCAAAGAAGAGTTTATACGCCAAAAAAAAAAAAACGATATAGACTATTATCTAGTTGTTAATTTGTCTACATCACAATCCAGCTGTTTATTTACCCATTTGATGAAAATCAAAAGTAAAATAATGTTGACCAAGCTTCGGTTTTATTACAATGTAATTTGTCGAGCAGAAACTGGATTCTCCAAATTGATTCGTGACAGTATTATTCCTTATCTGTTAACATTATATGAAAATAAACATAAATTGTCAACAGAATTTGATCATTCTCGTTGAGTTGTTTACATCATTAACACAAGTAGGCAGCTAAAACAAACTTTAACATTAAATATAAACATATCAAGTATTGTTTAGTGTCAAATATAACAAATGATTAGAAAAAGAGATTATATGAACGAATCAAAACTAAAGACAAAAGAAAACGAAGAAAGTATAAATCAAAACGTAAAAAGATTGAATGTGTTCCTTCCATGAAATCATATGTTTGCATCGAAAATTGTTCTTCACAAGAATTTGACTTTAGAAATTTGTATTTTTTATGTTATGAATCAAATTTTGTTTATGTAGTTGTTGATAAAGAAAAAAACTAATATGTTGGTTATATAGTTAACATTAACTACTCAAAACATAACTTAAAATACATTGTTTTGGTTACTTGTAAAACCACAAAATAGGTTTAGTTAATAAATTCCATGATAAATATATATTAATTGTGTCGGTAAGTACTTATATTAGTGTGTTTAGATTCCATTAAAGTATACAAATATGGTTAGATATGTTAGCTTTAGATTCAATGTTCTTAACATACATTTTATTAATATATGTTCAGAACATGTAGAGCATGTCGATCAACGACGACCAAAAATAATAGAAGAGATAAACGACAATCAATAGTGAAATCCGAAGAGACTAACTTCATTTTCTTTCTTTGTATTATTATATAATATATTTGAAAAATCTTGTATAATTTACAAAAGAGAAAGTTTACTAAGATAAAAGTAAAAAGACTACAATGTGAAATCGAAAAGCTCTATAAAGGGTGATAAGGAGAGTGAGTTAGAGCATCAAACGCAAAACAAAACACATAAGAAAATATGGGGTCTCCAATGGCCTCTTTGGCTGCAACTTTGCTTCTCTTAGCTTTTGTCTCTCACACCACCGCTGATTACGTTTACTCTTCCCCTCCTCCACCAGTTAAACACTACTCTCCTCTTCCGGTATACAAATCTCCTCCACCCCCAGTTAAGCACTATTCTCCTCCTCCAGTTTACCATTTTCCCCCACCACCAAAGAAGGACTACGAGCACAAATCTCCTCCACCACCAATGAAGCACTACTCTCCTCCTCCAGTTTACAAGTTCCCTCCTCCTCCCAAGAAGGACTACGAATATAAATCTCCTCCACCACCGGTTAAGCATTACTCTCCTCCTCCAGTCTACGAGTCCCCACCTCCACCCAAGAAACATTACGAGTCAAAATCACCTCCACCACCAATTATGCATTATTCTCCCCCTCCCGTCTACAAGTCTCCCCCACCTCCGATTTACCATTCTCCCCCTCCTCCGATTTACCATTCTCCTCCTCCTCCGGTTTACCATTCTCCTCCTCCTCTGGTTTACCATTCTCCCCCTCCTCCGGTTTACCATTCTCCTTCTCCTCCCTTTTACCATTCTCCCCCTCCTCCTGTTTACCATTCTCCCCATCCTCCAGTCTACAAGTCTCCCCCTCCTTCCGTTTACCATTCTCCCCCTCCTCCGATCTACAAGTCTCCCCCTCCTCCTGTTTACAATTCTCCCCCTCCTCCAGTCTACAAGTCTCCCCCTCCTCCAGTTTACCATTCTCCTCCTCCTCCAGTTTATCATTCTCCTCCTCCTCCGGTTTACCATTCTCCCTCTTCTCCGGTTTACCATTCTCCCCCTCCTCCGGTTTACCATTCTCCTCCTCCTCTGGTTTATTATTCTCCCCCTCCTCCCGTCTACAAGTCTCCTTCTCCTCCGGTTTATTATTCTCCCCCTCCTCCCGTCTACAAGTCTCCCCCTCCTCCAGTTTACAAGTCTCCCCCTCCTCCGGTCTACAAGTCTCCCCCTCCTCCCGTTTACCAGTCTCCCCCTCCTTCAGTTTACCACTACGCACCTCCACAACACCCCTACCTTTACAAATCCCCACCTCCTCCATACCACTACTAGATCCACTAAATGGTAATAATCATTTCTCATACTTAACAATACTACACCTCAATCAAATGTCAATTACCTATTTCATATGTGAATATATCTGTTATATTCTTGCAGGACTAGAAGACAATATACAAGTAATACTAAAGAATCGTTTGAAGATATAATAAAAGGCAAAAGATTGTTGACGAAAGATTGAAACTAATACATATATCGAAAGACAAAATTTTCCATTTTAATGTATCTTATTTTTAAAAAAATTTCATGTAATAAACTTCGAACATGTTAATGACTGGGGTCCCTTCATGCATGGAAAAGTCAGTCATATGTTTGTAAGTTCAAGTATTGTTTTTGCTTCAAATCCTTCAATTAATTTCAACATTTGAATAAAAAGAATGTTTTTTTTTCTCGTTTCTCCTGCTCCACAATCTCGAATTATAAGTGGTCGGCCTGTTGGTACCAGACCCAAAAACCTTAAGAGACCCAATAATAATGGATTAGAAAAGATGGGCCGAGCAGGAGATTAGGCGAGCCGCGTAACATCTTCGGGGGCGAGCACGAAAAGCGCAGCCGACTAGGCGAGCAACCAACCTTCTCCATGCTCGCCAGAAATCTTGGGGAATCTCGAGAGAATATTTCCTCAAACCCTAGGTCTAAAAAGCCTATAAATACTAGTCAATAGTCTCGAAAACAGATAGAGAAAAATAGAGGAGAAAACCTTAGAGCTTGTGAGTCAAGCAAAGGAATTGTTCGACCTTCGTTTGTAATCTATTTTCGCTCAACAAAGTATTCGATCCAAAGTCCCATAATTCTTACGAGTGTTGAGTTTTAGCATCAACATTTTGGCGCCCACCGTGGGGCAGAATCAATTTCAACCACAAAGTAAATCGACAAACGGCAAAAATGGACGAATCGAACAATCAGAGTGACGTACCAACGACGTCAAACGCTGGCCGACCGCCGAATACCGCAAACACACGGGGACAAACCCTAATCGACTTGCGACAAATGATGGCGGACCTGGTCGAGCAGAACAATCGACGAACGAATCAAATCCTTGAGAGGCTTAACGCCCAAGATCAAAGATTTAATCAGCTCCAAGCTTAGCTCCCCCGACAGCACAACCAGCAATCTGCTGATCCACCGGTAAACCCGGCGGGAACCAGCCAAAACAAACGACAGCATGAGAGCGCCGAGCATCGAACAGCCGACGAAGAGGCTCAGGAAAGCGACGCTCGCCAAACTGCCGAACAATACGATGAGCCCCAGGGAAATGGCATAGCCAAAGAACTGGAGGAAATGCGCGCCCTCCTCGCTGCTCAGCGAGCGGAGCATGCGCAAATGATGTCTCAAATTCACCGGGCGATGACCTTGGCTCCCGACATCCACAGAATGGTGGAATCGACGAGGCAATCCCCTTTTACCCAGCGGATTTTGACCGCCGCAATTAAGGATAACGGAAACATCAAGTTCCCCTCCTATTTAGGCGATTCCGATCCAGTGGTCCACCTAAGGATATTCTGATTCACTGCGGTAAAAGCGCACTACAGCGACGA
>OVBA01001203.1:0-47619 GCA_900406435.1 Lepidium aucheri
CAACCAAGCTGCCATACACATTGCATCTAACTCGGTGTTTCATGAAAGGACGAAGCATATTGAGGTGGACTGTCATAAGTTTCGAGAGAAGGTGGAACAAGGGGTAATTCTACCATGTTACACAAGAAGCTCGGATCAATTGGCCGATATTTTCACCAAGACAGCAAGAACAAAGGTGTGTGAATTCACATCTTCAAAACTTGGGCTAATGAAGATGCCCAAACCGTGACAATGATCCATACTCTTTCTGGACTTANATGGCCTTAGTCGGTTTTATCCAAATTGGGTTTTCCACTAAGGAGTTTTTAATGAGGTGGGGAGTTACAACTTTCAAGCTTGATCCCTAATCAATCATGTTATGGATTCAAGCTTGAGGGGGAGTATTGAGATAATAGGTTAAGTGTGAAGCAAGCAAGGTAGACTTGAGCAGCACACAAATGGTCATGTGAAGTTGGTCTACACAACAAAAGGTCAACCATTCTAGAAGCAATTTAAACTCAGNCTCTTCTAAGCCCTATCCAACCATTGGAAGCAAGTCAAAGTCACGTGTGGACTTAGGAAGAAGGAGATACAACCGTTATGTGCAGTCACTCTCAACCTCGAGATCAATAAAGACCGAATATTTCCTCTTATAGAAGAGTCACGTGAATTTTGTTGTGCCAATAATATTTATTCATTTTTTATTGTGTGTAAACCCTAGGAGGGTTACGTGTATATATATGTACTCATGTAAATCAGATCAAAGTAAGAGAAATAAAAATCTCTCTCTTCATAATCTCTCTCTTCATAATCTCTCTCTCTCTCTCGGTTCAAACTCAAAACTCTCTTCTTCTTCTTCTTCCACAAAACTCTGAAACTCTCTTCTTCTTCTTCTTCTTCTTCTGCAACAACAATCTCTTCTATTCTCTAAAATCTTTCATTTCGAACTGCAATTTCCCAGAATGAGATTGACATTTTTTTAGAGATCAATGTGTTAGGTTGAAGGAGAATTTTAGGAAATTTGGGAATTTAGGTTTGAAATTGAGATATTGTATGATTAATTGATGCATTGCTAGATGTTTGATTGTGTTGCTAATTGGTTTAGAAATCGAGTTTACAGTAATCTCATTCAAGTTTCAAATTTTTGACATTCTCATGTCCTTTTTGGAGAAGCTAAATTCTCTGTTTTTCTCTATTTTGGTTGTAACTATAAACGATGGTGCGAACAAATGATCCAAGGAAGCCAACGAAGAAAGTTAGGAGATCATCTAACCCTGAAGCTGGACAGACTTCGGGTGGTTCGGATTTGAAATCATGTTTGCCCTGGCCTAGGCCTGATGGACAGCCATTTGAGAAGAATTAGGGTAATAGGTCTGATCCATCTCTACAGAAGAATGACAACACTTACAAGAAGCGTACAACGGAAGGGGGATGGAAAGAATTCCATGGGATCTTTTATGATCAGTTGTAGAGGAACAAGATGCTTCCTAGGAAATTCCTCTGTCCTACTACGGTGGACAAGCTAAGAATTCTGGATGATATTGTTGGGATGCTCGAGAGACTAGGTTTGGGTACTTTTGGGTGCAAGGCTTATTCGCTGTACCCAGAGCCAGTCAGACAGTTTCTTGCTACCTGCAATCTCTACTTAACTGCAGAGCTTCATGCTCCAAAATATGCTGCATACTTCACGTATATGTACAAGGGAGCATTGTACACGATGACGATCAGGGGTATCTACAGGATATATGGTTTCAAAGAGGAGGTTGAGGGACAGCTACCCTCTAGAGATAGTGCACTTAATGACGCCATGTGGCATATTCTGGCTGAGGGAGGTTTTCATGATAGCGATTCAAAGCTTACACATATTCGACACCCTGCAGTTCGGGTTGTAGCCAAGCTCTTAGGTTCCACCATTTTGTGTAAAAAGATCAACCATGCTGTCATGAAGCCTGAGTTGGAGCTTCTGCATCACACCATTGCCCTAGCAGTACCAAACCTCTTTAGTGACAGTTCAGCTCCTCAGTATGCACCTTTCGATGTGAACCTAGGGATTTGTATTTGCCAAGCTGCTTCCAGAATGTTGCTTCATAGGCTTGCCAGACTCCACACTCTCCGAGACTATTGATATTCTGCTTACACCTATCTTCATGTTCCATCGCCTAGATCTCAGTGATACTTAGAAGATAGAGAGGATCACATACATGGACGACATGGTTCTGACTAACTTCCACTAAGTCACCGAGAAGACAAAGTGGCGGTACTATGCTCGGAATTGGAAATCCTTTTAGTGCAAGCCTCCAGCTCCAGAAGTCACTTCTCTCACCTATAGTGAAAATGTCATGTCTGAGCCTCACATTACTCATCTGGAGATTGCAGAGGTCAAGAGTGATCGGCAGCAGGTACACTACCACACCTCTCGGAGGCGTGCTCCCACTACTCCTGCGCCTACACCACCACAGGCCTACGTTGCCCAACACATTATTCCTGAGTACAGTGAGGAGTTTGATGTACCTCTGTTTTCTGATGACTTTACTGATATGGAGTACAGGCGTTGGCATTATGAGAATGAGAAGAGGAAGCATCCGATGAGGAGGCTACTCTGGGAAGCACTTAAGAAGATTCCTGTTGCATTTTGTCTGAATACACCTTCTGCAGGCAGAGCTGAGACTCGCACCAGAGCTGAGGCGTCGAGACATGATGTTGCTGGATGTAAGTTTGCTAAGGCATCTAAGGACGAGTATGATCAGCCTTTGGATTGCCGCCTACCACGTCGTCGTCGAGCTCTAGGGGACCGCAAGATCTAGGTTCCATAGTAGCCTTATGAAATTTCTTACCCTTATCTTTTATTTTTATGCGTAAGTCGTGCTTTCTGTGGGCTTATTATCACACCGGGATGGTGTGAAGTAAGTCTGGGGGAGGACACTTACTGTGACTAACATCTTTTTCTCTTTTACTTTTTTTTTAGCTTTAATTTTTCAGACATTATCTATTTATTTGCTGTCTTTTTGAGTTTAAAAACTGATTTGTAGGAACTATGATTTTTGAGGATTATTGCATTGTCATGAACTAAGTACCATCGATTTGCACTTTTCAGGTATCGATTGACTATTGGAAAACCCAGTGGCTGAACAACATCTTAGTACCACCCATATTCATCTCAGTATTCGAAGGATCTCATGCCAACTTCACCCATAACCTGACTTAATTTTCTCTTCAAGGGGTTTGGTATACATCGGATCAGATTCCTCTCTTCAGTCCTGAAAGATTATTCTGTGTGAGTATGATTCCCCTGTCATTATCATTTGTGCTGAATGTGTTATCTCTAAAGTAGCTATAAAAGAAAGCTGGATGTAATGTTAGTAAACTGAGGATTAAAAATCCAATGACGCTACTCTTGCTTTCGTTCTTTGAGTTGCTGACGAACCAAAAAAAATGATACCCTAGGTAAGTAGGAAGAAACTGGTTGGACAACCAATAAAAAAATGATACCCTAGGTAAGTAAGCAGAAATTGGTTGCGCAGCCGATACAAAAAAATAAAATGATACCCTAGGTAAGTAGGGAAAAATCGGCTGCAAAGTGACCAAAATGAGAGGAAAGGAACCATATAGAAAGATAGTCTTGTGTTCAGATATTGGCTAAAGAAGAACTCATGTGTCCTTTGATCGATATTCCCTTGATGAGAATGCACATAGATGTTCTAGGAAGTTGGTATGGTGAGTTTGGATTCCTTATTTGGATTGTGGAGTTTAGCTAGGATAGTTGTTAAGTTTGGGGGAAGTACAAGGTGGTCTTGATTATGACAGGTAAGTATTGTGTGGTTTACTATGGAATCGATATGCAATGTTCAGATGACGAATGAGTTCCTTTGAGTGGAATCTTCCTGTTAGACTTTTCTTTTTTTGCTTGAGGACAAGCAAGAAGGTAATTATGGAGGAATTGATATACCTCATTTTTATCGGTTTTAAGCTCATTAATTTGCATATTTTCAGAATGTTTGTCTGCATTTTAGAGTCTTTTCGGGTGAAATATAGGTTTAATACGGATTATACCCACAGAGCATGGTTTGGGATGAATTAGAGCAATTTCTGGAATTTCAGCAAAAGACTGTTGACTGAGCGATCAACCTCAAGATCGATCGATCACTCTCCTCAAGGAGAGCTGCGCACGCTTTGTTGATCGACTTCACACCTCATGTTCGATCGATCACTCTCCTCAGTGAGAGCTGCGCTCAATTCGTTGATTGACCTTAAACTTCCTGCTCGATTGATCACTCTCCCCACTGATGGCTGCGCTCGACCCGTTGATCGACCAAGACCGTTGGAAGATAAAATGCTCAAAATTGATCGATAGATCAACCCCTTGATCGATAGATCATCGATCCTGCGAGAAATAAAACCTTAGTTTTCCTATTTTTTACCTATGATTTTGAGTACATATAAAAGCTTAATTTCATTTTTTTAGAAATATATACACTGTTTTATTTCGGCTGAGATAGTTCTTTGTAAGCAGAGAGAAGATTTCTTCCACACTTTTGAGAAGATTTCTTAAATCCTTTTATTAATTCAATTGCAATTTCATGTTTTTCATCATCATGTCTTTTGTTTCTACCTTAGCCATGTCTGAGTAGTTTCATTGTCAGGTTTAGGGTTTCTAGGGATTTAGGAATCGGTGATTGGGGATTAAATAGGATACAATAACAACAAATTCTCCATCTATACTTGTGTACAATAATTAGATTAGCTTAATCACTTTATCTATGATCTTAGGTTGTTTACTTTCCAAAAGCTTGCTAAACTCCTAAATTAGTATCGATGAGCAATTGAACTTAACCAACGATAGTTGATTGTTAGGATCAATTGTGGGTAATTGAACCAATTTGTTAAGGCCTATTTACAATCTGGAACCAATAATAGTTAGGATCTCTAGATTGTTAGATAGAGTAATAGATACCACGATAGTGGATTTGTTAGACTCGTATGTTCAAGTCGAGAATCGCCCTTAAGAGTTTGTGAATATTTTCCCTGATTTGATTCTTATTTATTGATGAATACCCAATGCCTGATGCTTTTAATTATATTTGAAAACTGTAAATTGTTAGTCTTTCAGTTGAATTATTTTTGGTATAGCTTGAATTAGAATTAAATAATCAAAAGTGTAAACTTGGTTCTTCGTGGATTCGATCCCTAAGTACTACTACTACATTGATGTTCACTTGCAGTAGAATCATAGGGTTAAAGCTTTGTGACATCAAGCCTCCGCCGACTTCCAATTCTCTTATAATCATACGGACACGACGCCGATTCCATCGTATCATGTAGAATGCACGGATTTGATGCAACACATTAGATCCTCTCTTGATCTTCTTCCCCTTCCGGATCGAATGGAGAATAGGGAAGAGTACGACGAGACTACTTACCCCCTTCAGAGGTTTTTTCCTTAAATTACTTCGACTTGATAATTTACTCCTTAGTCTCTTTTTGGTTTTTTGATGATTAGTTGCTGCCCCTTTTCCTTTTTTTTGGGTGCTTAGCTAATCTCCCACTTGAACGACATGTTACTTGTGGTGGAGGCCAATTCTAGGCTGACAGCAGTCAAAGAGGAGCTTGCTCGTGTGAAGGCCGAGTTGAAGTAGGAGCAGGAGAATGTGCTTAGATTGGCTGAGGAGTATGCGGCTTTAACTAAGTTGTTAAACTATGTTGATTCAGACCAGATTACAGCCTTCAAGGCTACCGAGAAGGTGAATGACATCTCGGTGAAACTTTGTGACAAGTTGGATTCGATGAAGAAGAATTTTTACATTCGCCTTCATGAAGCTATGAATGCTGAGAAGCTAAAGGTCTATCAGGACCTTCGTGACCACTCTCTGGTCGTTTTGAGAGAATCACCACTCACTTCAATGATTTGGATGTTAACTTGGTTGCTTGTCTCTCGTTTGCCCAACACACTGGTTTGAGTAACATTCTCTGGTTGCTCTCAAATCGGGGTCTGATATTCCTTCGACGGTCACAACTATGTGGATGTCTCGTTGAAAATATTCAAGGAAATTTTCAATAGTGAGACCTTGACGGCGCTTCATCCTGAAGACTTGATCATTCTGGTTTTTGAGGTTGGCGAACCCTCACGTGCTGCTGGTAAGACTTGATTCATAGAAGCACGTGGACTTTTCTCTGATGGGTCCTCTATGGCTTCTTTGATTTGACCATTGGAACTAAATGTACTAGTTGAAGCGATCCTATTTTGTAAAAAAAAAAATTTCCTGTTTAAAGATATGAAATAAACTCGGTTAGTTGCCCTTTTTGATATCTCGATTGTATAAGCTTTTGTTAATTAAAGAAATGGAAACAAAAATTTGAAAGCGAATTGGCTTGCTCTCAAAATTATATGCACAAGTTTAGAACTTAGACATAAAGTAATAGAGTTCCAAGAACTTTTATATTGTCAAAGCGACAACTTAGATCTCAGGATGTTTGGGTACAAACCCACTCTTTTGACTTTAACAAAAGTCAAACATGTAAGCCTCTATTTTGTAAAACCAAGATAAGACTTCGTCTCTCAAGGATGTTTGAGAGTCGATTCTCAAAAATATTTTCCAAAATTCGGATCTTAGGATTAAGAGTTTAGAATTAAACTTTGCCGTTTCTGTACAAAACTAAGTTTTGCCTTTCCAAGAACTAGTCTTGGCTTTCTAAACGAAACTACGCTTCGCCCCTTATGAGAGTTCAATCTTGGTATTTCTGGACAAAACTAGGTTTTGTCTTGGTGGGAGCTTAATCTCGTCATAGTTCGAGAGTCTGATCTCGGTGAAAGGGATGATAATTCGATTCTCGTCTTAATGAGAACTTGATCTCAGCATGCTTGCGAGAATTTGATCTTGGCATAACAGAAGGAAATTGATCTCGGCATAATTGCAAGAAATTGATCTCGGCATAATTGCGAGAACGTGGTCTCGCCATAATTGCGAGCAATTAGTCTCGGCATAATTGCGAGAACTTGGTCTCACCATAATATGTACGAGGTTTTAATACGAGGTTTTAGATGTGCAAGATTTTAAGACTCAGCTTAATGTGAGGTTTACTTTGTGAGATTTTAAGACTTGGCTTAGGTATGATAACTTGGTCTCGTAAAAAGTTTTGTGAGGTTTACTCGGTGATATTTTAAGACTTGGCTTAGGTATGAGAACTTGGTCCCGTAAAAAGTTTTGCAAGGTTTACTTAGCGAGGTTTTAAGATTCGGCTTAGTAGTGCAAAATTGAGGTCTCAGAGTATTTGAGAGAAATTTGCCATAACTGTGAGAGTTTTTATGATCACGTTTTGGAACTTTCAGGAGTCTGAATACTGTTTTGATATATGTCTGGATATTTCTTTTTTTTATGATTGCCGAGTTGGCGACTCTTAAAAATTTCATATACTTATAGCTGTACTTGAAGGTTGCCTACGTACCCCAGATGGGATCAAGCCAAAACTTAGTTCTCATTACATAATTAAGAGATTAGACGAGCATCAATTGATGCATAATGAACGCCAAGTTGATGTAGCTTCAGTAATAGTATTGCTTCAAGTTGATGGAATTCCAGCTCTGTGGAACCATGTATCCTTCCATCGTTGCGATCTCGTACATGTCCAGTTTCATAACTTTGCAAATTATGTAGGGTCCTTTCCAATTAGCGCCTAGCTTTCCACTGTTTAATTCAGCTGTGTTCTTGAACACTTTTTGTTTAACACGAGATCTCCTTCGGCGAAGTGCTGCCCTCGCACTTTCTTGTTATAATACTTTGTGGCCTATTGTTGGTAATTTTGCACGCATAGTAAGGCTTCGTCTCTTTGTTCTTCCAAGTCCTTGATACTTGTTTCCATAGCTTGGTCGTTGGACTCGTTATTTTTGGATGAATGGATTCTGCACAAAGTAGGGATGGTGGTTTCTGTGGGGGCGAGTGCTTCCATTTTGTGAGATAGAGAGAAAGGAGTGCGGTCGGTTGAACATCTCGGTGTAGTGTGATGGGACCAAAGTACCCCGCCCAACTCGTCGGACCAATGACCTTTCTTTTCTTCGAGTCGTTTCTTAATTCCATCCAGTATATGCTTATTCGTTGATTCTGCTTGCCCGTTACCATGGGGGTTTCATGGTGTGGAATGACTAACCCGGATATTCCACCTAGCACAGAAGTCGATGAATTTCGCAGAGATGAATTGAGATTCATTATCTGTGATGATTTTGTAGGGTAAACCGTGGTGGCAAATGACATTCTTCCAAATAAACTTGACTACATCTTTATCCTTTATGTGAGACTATGCTTTAGCTTCGACCCATTTGGAGAAGTAATCGGTCATGACGAGCATGAATCTCTTTTGCCGAGATGACGTTAGAGGCCCTACTACGTCTATTGCCCAGCGCATGAACGGGTAAGGCATAATTGACGAGGTGAACTCTTCAGTTAGAGCATGTATTATGTGTCCGTGACGCTGACACTTATCACACTTAGCTGCGTATTTTTGATAATCTTGAGGCATAGTTGTCCAATAGTATCCAAGAGATCGGATCATATGCATGAGGGACCGTTCGCCAGTGTGATTTCCTCTGGCTCCATCGTGCGTCTCTTGTATCAATTTTCTCGTCTCGTCTCCATGAATACAGGTAAGCAACATTCCATTCAAACTTTGGCAATACATTTTACCATCCATTTGTGTGTAGAAAGCGCTCTTGGCTTTTAGCTTTCAAGCTGTCCATCAATCTTCTTGTGCTTCACCATCAAGTATATACGTAAGTATCTCGTCTCTTCAATCGACTGTCCTCTCGCTGGCTTGACGGAGTTTGACCATCTCTGTATTAGGATTTTCACCCGAGTCTGTGATTGCCGAGATGACAGTAAAGTTTCCCTTTGGTAATTGAATACTTGGCTAGTCGATACTTTCTACCTGGATAACTCCTCTTTGAATGGGATCAGTTGTTGAAGCCAAGGCCACCAATGCATCAGCCAAAGTGTTTTCTGCCCGAGAAATCTTAGTGATCTTGATTCTTAAATCTTTCGATAATTCTTTCATAACTTTCAAGTATGCTTCAATCCGTTAGTTGGGATGCTGAATTCTTCTATCTTTCCGCACGAGTACAATGCTTACCGCCGATGATGACACTACGATGTACAAGTAAAGTGGCTCTCCATCTTCAGGTTTTGACAAAATCGATGGAGTTGGTAAATACTGTTTCAACTTGGAGAAGGTACTTTCACACTCGTTGTCCCATTTGAAACTCTTATTTCCACGTAAGAAATTATAAAAGGGCAGACATTTGTCTTTTGACCGAGAGATGAATCGGTTCAACGCAGCAATTCAACCTATTAGTTTGGACTTCTCGTTTGTTCTTTGCCGACGGTAGTTCCTGGACTGCCATCACCTGCTTTTGATTTTCTTCAATCCCCCTTTGGGTAACGATTTAGCCAAGAAATTTTCCCGAAGTTACTCCACAAATTTAATTAGTATTCGTTCAGTGTTTTGAAAGAAAGAGCTAGGTAATCAACGTAATCATGAAAACCCTAATCCAAAACAGTATATATACATGTCTATTGGTAGCGTTTTTTTCATATCATCGCTTTCTCTTTTTTCCTTAGTTTCTATAATATGTATTTTGCTTATGTTGCTTCTTTGAAGCTAGTATCGCAAAAATAGAAGATCAATGTCAAAACTATTACACTATGGAAGGCATATACCTTGGAATTCGACCAAACAGTTGAGATCGTTTTATGTGATGCCAAAGAGAATAAAAAAACAAAAAAAAATATTTTTTATTTTTTCAACTATTAATCTCTTTATTATACTTTTATGGTATTTCATTTGTTACTCATTTTTCACGGTGCTACTATCCATTGTAACATCAAACAAGATTTGCTTAAGAAATACGCTTATCTTCTTAAACTAGGTGATACCAAAATTATTACTAATTTTGTTGTTGGTCCTGCAAGTGGTTCATATTGAACCACACAAGAAAGCTTTTTCATTATTAAGTTTTGGTCAAGAAAGCTTTTTCATAGGGTGATTTACTCAACTACTCAAGAATTATAGGGTAATGACTTAAATAGTTTAGAATTAACCATAATGACTTAAATACTCTTTTTTTAATTGTCATTTTACCTTTTTGAGATGTGTAAATAAAAACATAATAACGAAAATTTCGTTTATGAATTATGCCACGTCAATGTGCGCCAATCGCGTAGATCTGCCGCCACGTCAGCATAAGCTCAACCAAGATCCGCCAAAGTCAACCACACCATAATTCACCTTCACAAAGCACTGTCGAATAAAAACCATACTAACTTTCAGTATTTAGGAAGTCATTTTGTTAAACACAAAATATTTGAGGTTTTTCTGTTTGGTAGAGTCTAGTGAAGTTTGGTAGAGTTTGGTGGAGTTAGCAACGCTAATGAAGTATAGTTTTGTAGAGTTATATGGTAGAGTTTGGTTGAGCTTGTCTACTGTGTGGTAGAGTTTGATAGATTTTTATTTGATAGTGTGGTAGAGTTTGGTGGAGTTAGCAATGCTAGTGTAGTAGAGTTTGGCAGAGTTATATGGTAGAGTTTGGTTAAGCTTGTCCACTATGTCATAGAGTTTGGTAGATTTTTATTTGATAGAGTGGTAGAGTTTGGTAGAGTTAGTTACGTTAGTGTGGTAGAGTTTGGCATAGATGACTCATTTAACCTAGTTTGTGAATAAGGATTTTATTTCTTAATTATTGCATCCCCTACCTTCTTTCTTGCAAACTCGATGCAGCCAAACAAATCACCATTGTTGCTTTACCTTATTCCTTATCTTTTGAGCTTCTTTTTCTTGGTTTTGGATCTATGGATCAAGTCATTGTAGTCTGTGGGAGTTGGAAATTCGACCAAAATCACTTGTTCTTTCGAGTAGATACTTCTCATGGTTGTAAAATCATGGAATTGAGTGAAGACGTGCGTTATGATGAGTTTGTGAGGATGGTACATGAAGACTTTGATCTAAATCAACAGATCTACAAGATAAAACTGGGTTACATCTCAAGAGAACTCATGCATGAACTACCACAAGATACACCTCCTATCTCCGTGACAAACGAGAGGCAGTTGCGTGGGTATGTGCAACAATTTTGAAAAGAGTCAATTCGTCTTTGTGTGGAGATTTCAAGGAGATCTCATGTTCTGGTTGAAGAATGTGTAAGATTTGAGCCTAAATGTGAGCCTTCCTTTGAACTATTTGATTCAACATTTGGTAGAGTTAATTCAACGTGTGGTAGAGTTAATTCAACGTGTGGTAGAGTTAGGCAGATTTTCAAACAAGGAGATGGACACGTTGACTAGGATGAGGAAGTGGAAATGAGATTTGACTACTGCAAAGATGTAGATGGTGCAAGCTCTGGGGATGAAGACTTCATAAGTGTTTAGAGGAAGTGCAAAGAAGAAGATAGAAAAAATCTTCCTCCTAAAAAAAGAGATTCGACATTTAATGATGAGTACTTAGACATCAAAATGAGGTCACTTCAATTAGCTGTTGGACCAATTTATCCCATAAAAGACGATCTTGAGTCAAGGTTAAGACATATTCTGTTTTACATAGGTTTGACATCGAAGTCGTATCATCATCAAGGATGTTATTGGTTGTAAGATGTTGGGTTCCTAACTGCACCTGGAGAGTCCGTGCTTCATGCAACGATCCTGAGAATCCATATTTCTATATTTGGGTATATTGTGGAGAATAGACTGGCTCAGTTACGGAAAGTTCATCTCGGGCACGTCAAGCAACGCCTAATATTCTTGGTCGTTTATACTTGGACTTTGTTGGTGGTGTTGCGCCTTCTGTTCTTCCCGCTCATGTTGCTGAATCACTGAACAAACATTTTGGTTTGAAGGTACAATTCCTTCATGGTAGACTTTGCCATAGCTATGGTAGACTTTGGTAGATTTTGGTAGACTTTGGTAGAGACGCATGGTAGAGTTTGGTTGAACTTGGTTTAGTAGGTTTGATATATGTTAGTAGAGTTTGGTTGAGTTTTAACTTTGCCTCTTTGTGTGAAGTTTGTACAGATGAAGTACTAGAAGGCACATCGTACTTTAAGAAAAGCTCTGGCTCTAGTTACAGGAACTTCAGAGAAAGTTTTAAAAAATTCCCTCGTATTTGTACATGATTAGACGAGAAAATCCGGAAACACTTATGAAGCTGGAAGTAGATGGAGATGATAGGTTCAAGTTTCTATTCCTTGTATTCGATGCAAGCATCAGAGGATTTCCGTATGTGAGGAAGATTGTTGTTGTGGATGGAACGTTTATAGAAGGAAAATATAAAGGGACTCTTCTCACGGCAACAATGCAAGACGGGAATTTCAACTTTCCCTTATGGCTTTTGGTGTTGTTGATACCAAAATTAATAAATCTTGGGAATGGTTTTTTAGACAACTCAATTGTGTCATTCTCGATGATCAAAATTTTGCCATCATTTCAAATAGGCATAGATCAATAGCCAAAGCAATAACAAAAGTGTATCCACTTGCTGCTCGTGGGGTTTGCACTTACCATCTATGGAAAAATACTTTTCCAATTTCAAAGGAGGAGAGTCCTTTAAGCTATTTAAGAAGGCCGAAACTGCATATAGGCATGACAAGTTCAATGTGAACTTCATCCAAATAGAGAGACTAGATCGATGGCTATATGAGTATTTGCTAAGGGCAGATGTTCGTTTGTGGAGTCGTGCACATTTTCTAGGGAATAGATAACACTTCACTACATCAAACATAGCATAATCTATCAATCATGCATTAGCTGAAGCGCAAACTTTCCCTATTATGCAGCTTATAGATGACATTAGGGAAATGTTAACAAGGTGGTTTGCAAAGAGGATGGCAAAGGCAGCGGCAACAACAACCATTCTCACTACATCAATCGAAAAACTTCTCAATATATGGCTTGGTAGAGTTTGGTGGAGTTTAGTAGATCTTGGATATCTTGTAGTAGAGTTTGGTAGAGTTTAGTAGAGCGTGGATGCAATGTAGTAGATTATGGTAGAGTTTGGTAGATCTTATATGAAACGTAGTAGAGTTTGGTAGAGTTTGGTGGAGTTTAATAGATCTTGGATGCAATGTAGTAGAGTTTGGTAGAGTTTAGTGGAGTTTGGTAGAGTTTGGATATCTGTGTAGTAGAGTTTGGTGGACTTTAGTAGACATAGCTGTTTTTGTTTTTTGACCATTCAGAATAGACTCCTCGAAGCCACACAGTACAATGTGCAAAACATTGATGAGCATTAAGCGGTTGTCACGTGCTCGGCCTCCTTACATTTGGTTAATTTAAGGGAGAAAAAGTGTTCATGCAACAGGTTTGACGTGGATAAAATACCTTGTGTGCACGCCTTAGCCGTAGTAGAAGCATGGCAGTGTTCGAAGATCGAGCTCACATATCCTTACTATTGTACGAGTTACTTGTACCATGTGTATGCCAAATGTGTGATGCCAAGAGATGCAGCACTTCCAATACCTGAAGAGGGGGCTCATAAAGTTTGTTTACCTCCTGTTGTACGTAACCAACTTGGTAAGACAAAGAACTCTCGGTTGAAAGGTTGGTTTGAGTGCTCATTAAAGGCAAACACCCAAGGAAAGTGACGACTTGTTAACAATGTAAAGGTGTGGGAGATAATGCTTGAATATGTAGAGCAGACGTCCATTCTTAAACGTTTACCAAACTCTATTATGTGTCTAATATGTGTCTAACCATGTTATGTGTAACTCTACCAAACTCTATGATGTGCTTATCCATGGTAAGTGTAAGGTCAACCAGAAGGTACATCCAAATCTTTCCAAACTCTACTAATATCTAGTAAAATCTATTCAATTTTAATCTTCTTATGAAGAAGGAAAACTTTTGTTATGTTAATATATTAGCAAATTTCATCCATTACAAAATAAAATTTATTGACATATTCTCATAGGACCATCATCTACGTCATAAAATATTTGTCTTTTGAGAGTATTTTTTGTCAACAAATGAGAATTTTGTATTTGCTTATACAAACTCTACCAAGATCTACTAATAAAAAGGTGAGTCTACCAAGATCTACCACTCTATAAGCAACTCCTACGGTGCTGTAATCAATACCTCCTTATCAATGTTATCCAAACGTGGATGCAGATTTGTGGATGAAATTGTCTATGATATTGGAAGCTCATCCATGACGTCAATGCCGAATTTCATGCAAATAAAAAGGACAAATTGATCATGTATTTCCTTAAATCCGCATCCAATGGCTAAACATTCAATAAACTTCAGCGTGTAAATGACATAGTCACCAAATTGGTGGTTCACTATTGTCGCCTTCTCCCTAATGATAGTGTAAGCTTTCGTCTTGACCTGTTTCCGCATCTCCTTTGCTAACATTGTCCTACGCAGATATGGAATCATCCTCACGTATAGCCTGGTTACATAAAAAAGGTAATCACCATTCATAAGTAAGATCTACATAGCTCTACCAAAGATCAACCAAGCACTACAAAAGATCAACCAAGCTCTACCAAGATCTACTATAACTAAATCATAGAGTCTACCAAGATCTACTATAACTCAATCACACACTACATCGTAGTCTACCAGGATCTACCAAGATCTACCAAACTCTGCTAAAGATCTACTATAACTCAATCACACACAGCATCGTAGTCTACCAGGATCTGCCAAGATCTACCAAGATATACTAAGCTCTACCAGGATCTACCAAGATCTACCAAGCTCTACCAGTCAATTGTCTATGAAGATTACCAGGCTGAGCCAATCAATTCTTGATACGGCACAGTTGAGAGGGCAGGATCGTATATTTGAACGGTCTCCTTAACTAAATCGATCGCAACCGCTACCCAATGGACATTGTTGATGTTATGAGCAACGTACAATGTGTAAAAATCTCGAAACCAGTGCTTGTTCGTTGGACACCATGTTGTGGCTCTCCCAGAAAACATTTGGCGAAAAAAATCTTCAACCATATACTTCTGGGGGTTTACCGTGAAGGGCTGGTACTGTTTACACCAGAAATGACATAGTCCAGGATCAAGGTACGCTACCCTATCGTTCTT
The DNA here is from genome assembly GCA_900406435.1 of Lepidium aucheri. Classification (NCBI taxonomy): domain Eukaryota; kingdom Viridiplantae; phylum Streptophyta; class Magnoliopsida; order Brassicales; family Brassicaceae; genus Lepidium; species Lepidium aucheri. The sequence goes on from OVBA01001203.1 coordinate 15,050, forward strand.
ATACAAAGATGGAGTCTGCATATGTCTTCGACGGAATATATTCATACTGCTAGTCATATGCTGCAAAAAAGGTAACATAATGTTAACACAACAAAAGTCTACCAAGTAAGGTAAGCAAACTTCAAGGAATTTACAAGATCTGTGAACCATCAGTAGTGATCTTCTGGTCACAAATATCTAGGCATCAGCAACTAGAGATAGAACTCAACTAAAGGACTGACGTCATCCACCGATTTATCCCTGAAAGTGTCGGTGATTAGCAAACACCAAAATATAACAGATTTGTACATTAAAATGGTTTCAACAGAGAATATCAGGGCCTTACAATTCGTGTCTGATAAGGATACGCAGCCGATTCACTTTGGAACGATGTACTTGACCGAATGGATTGTATGAGTTAGGTGTTATGACATCGTCTATGAGGCGCTTAACAACAATTTCCTTCGAACGGGGATTTCTGAATAAAAAACAAAACATTATTTTATCAATTAGACATATAAATTGTAGGTCTAAACACAGTCAGTTCAAACTCTACCAAAGTCTATTACATTACCTCTACCTCTACCAAGCTACACCAAGATCTACTACATTAAGTATTACCTCAACCATACTCCAGCAAACTCCACCAACGTCTACTACACTAATACTTTGCTCAACCATACTCCACTAACGTTTACTTCACTAATACTTAGCTCCAGCAAACTCCACCAACATCTACTACACTAATACTTAGCTCCACCATACGCTAGCAAAGTCTACCAAAGTCTACTACATTAAGTATTACCTCAACCATACTCCATCAAGCTCCACCAACGTCTACTACACTAACAAACTCTACCAAAGTCTACCACGTTAAAGTCCAAACTTTACCACTGTCTACTATATCTCCACCAAACCAAACTACAAATTCTAGCAAACAAAATACCTGGTTCGCAGCAAGGGTACATGGTCTAGCTGTTTTGGGCAGCACGTCCACCATATATATCCACTCTTTGTTCTTACCGTACTCGATTGCTTTGTCCAAAATCTGACATTCGCTATCTTCATTCAAACTTATAATCGCGAGCTGGGAATTCTCTTGAGTCAACTCCAAATCCACTTGCATTGGAGTTTTCAGCTGACTACTAACCTCTGGGTTCCTAACAATTTTCAATGATGGGGACAAAGGGTCAGTGGTTTGCTGCTCCTCAAGAATCCATTCCTTCTGCAAGCAAAAAGTGAAACAATGTAAGAACTACCAAAATCTACCAAGCTCTACCAAAATCCACCAAACTCTATCAAACCCACCAAACTCTACGAAATATTTAAGAATTACCAAACTACCTCTGGATTATTAGGAAGCTGTAGTGTTGGGGACAGAGTCTGTGAGGCTTGCTGCTCCTCAGCGATCCGTTTGTTCTGAATCAAACAAGTAATATTGTTAGTCTTCCAAGTTCTACCACAATCCACTAAGATCAACCAAACAAACCTCTAAGTTTTCAGAGGGTGTTAATGATGGGGAAGGTTATGAGCCTTGCTGCTTCTCAGAGATTTGTTCCTTTTGGAAAATAAATCACGTTAAATAGTAAGTCAACCATACTCCACCAAATATCTACCAGAGGATTATATAAATCAACCAAAATCTTCCAAAGAACTACCAAACTCCACCAACGATCTACCAGACGATTATATAAATCAACCAAGCTCTACCAAAGAAATACCAAACTAACCTATACATTTTCAGAGGGGGCTAATGCTAGGGATCGGGGTTGTGAGGTTGGTTGCTCCTTAGATAATCTTTCCTTCAGGAAAATAAACGTAATAGAGTTAGTACAACTAACTCCACCAATCTCTAACATACTTTAACTCATACATATTTATAGTCAAAACAAAACACCAAAGCAATACACCAAAGCAATACATTATTCATGTCTATATCACATTATAAACAAAGTCTACCAAACTCTGACACAGAGTTTATAAAGTCTATCAAACTCCGCTACAGAGTTTACAAAGTCCACCGAACTCTGCCACAGAGATTACAGTCCCCACTATACATATCCAATTCATACAACAAATTGGGTCTTCGATACGGTTCATTTATAATCAAGTAGACTCTTACGTACCGATTTCTCCCCAGCTGAGGCCTTAACACCTTCTTCTCGTGCCTCACTTCCATGAGACTGACTTTCACCCACAGCAGCAGACTTCTTAGGCTCTTCCAAGGCCATCGATGGTTTACTCTCCAACACCTTAAAAAGGTGTTGATTAATCGAGTTCTGTTGTAACATGGCTTCCTCATCTATCACCGCCTGGTCTACTCTTTTCTCCTCCAGTCTTGCAAGCCGTAGAGTCGTGTTAACTTGATCAAATACCATCACATCAAAAGCCTTCTTCATGGACTGTAGCATTTCTAACACCATATCCTTCTCCTCCCCTTATTTTTCGGCTTCATACTCTTGCTTCCATTTCTTCTCCAACCTTTCTTTTTCTTTTTCCCTAGCCACCTTCTGATATTCAGCCAAAGTCATATCGGGTTGTAACTCCAAAGTCTCCGATGCCTTTGGACTATCGTGAGCCTTCTTCTTCTCTGGCTTTTCTGGCACCTTCAACTTCGACTTTACCTTCTTTGCGCTTCGGAGTTCATATTGGGGATCATCGGCCTTCCTCTTTGAAAAAGTTGGGATAACCCAAAACATCTCATCTAATGCCACATCGAGAATGTCTTGGATCATTCTGTTAACTTTGGGATCGCGAGTATTTCCAGGACACTCAAGGTATATATCATCGTGAGGCTTATGAAGAAGGTGCACAACACAAACCTACAAATGAGCAAAAATAAGTCAGACATGAAAGATATACTAGATCTACCAAACTCTATCAAAGTCTGCTAAAGTCTGCCACACTAAATATACAATCTACCAAACTCTACTAAACGTCAACCAAAGTCTACCACACTAAATATATAATCTACCAAAATCTACCAAACGTCAACCAAAGTCTACCAAAGCTCTATCATAGCTATACCAGTCAACAAACAAACTACACCAAAATCTCCACACGTCAACTAAACTCTACCATAGCTCTACCATATCTCTACCACACAACAAACCAACTCCACCAAGATCTACCACACGTCAACCAAAGTTTATCATAGCTCTACCACACAACAAACCAACTCCACCAAGATCTACCACACGTCAACCAAAGTCTACCATATCTCTACCACACAACAAACCAACTTTTACCAAGATCCACCAAAATCTGCTAATTGGGGAACCTTACCTTGTTTCCGCCGGATGTCTTCTTATCAGCTTTGAATACATCCTCCATATCTATTCCACAGCAAGTGTGCGATGCCCACTGCATAAGTGGAATCAGGCCGTCTCTTTTACCTCCACACATTGCTCCTAGATGTGGGATATACTTGAACACCCATATGAGAAGCACATGCACAAAACCATAAACATTTAACGTTGAAGCTGCATGTTATGCTTGAGAGACCAATTTTAGGAGGGATTCAATAACTACTCTACCCCACGGATGCCTCTCAAATCTTTCCAGATCCATCACCAATTTGGCATTGTATATTAGGATCGTACTATTGGTGTACAAACCGAAAATAGCAACATACAAAACCGCCAGCAACCCCACCATCTTCTTCTTAGCAAAATCTCAATCCTTACATACCTTTAATACCTCTTCAAGCTCTGCCCACTTTGAACCATCACCATGAACTAAACCCATGTCATCCCATAGATCTCCGACCGCTAAAATCGCATCATTAGGATTAGGCAACCCACACTGCAGCTGCGTGATATGCTGAAACTCATTCCTCTACAAGAAATTTGATTTTTATTAGCGCTTGAAGATCGCTATTAACGTGATCCATTGCAGAGTAGAAAATGCTCTCATATGACCCGCGATAGTAGGTCTAACCCATAAGATAGCGGATTTATCTGGTGCTATGTTTATTCTCGTAGAGATAACACTTTTTGTATGCAATTATAAAAATTAAAAATAGCAGTCTTTTCCTGCTATTATAGAGTATTATAATAGCTTTTATTTTTCATTTTTTATAGCAATGTATTTCTATTATGATTATTTTTTATTTCATAGCAGTTGATCTACACATGCTGAAAGCTTCATATGTTATTCCACTGTTTTGTGTCTGCCTCGTAACCTCATCCGTATGAAAACGATGCCCATTAATAACAAATCATTTATGTTTTACTGCAAGATTTCTTAGTCCAAATGCCAACCACCTAAGCTTGGAAGAAAATTGATCCTTTGCGTTGGAAGGTATCTTATGCAAATTTAATCATCAATTAACAATACCACGACAACAAAAATTGAAACAACAAGCACACCAGAGAATCAGATTGGGCAACCATCAGCCAACACCCACAGCTCATTCACCTTAGGTGTGTCAAACATATTCTCCAGCAGGTGTTGCACATATTTGCTTGCCCATGAGAACCTTGTGCCGGCAAACTTCAATACAATACCAAGTTAAGAATTCATTTCTATGTTATCGTAAGCATCATCGCCAATATAATTCCTCATCATATTTTCTTCAATGTGCAGTAGTGGTTTATGCTTTTATTGATCAACGGCAGCAATCCAGTTGGAAGGACAACGTTCCTGTGGAAAATAAACAATAAAACAATTTAAAAATAACTCTACCAAAGTCTACCCAAGTCTACCAAACTCTACCACACTATGAACTAGCTCTACCAAAGTCTACCAAACTCTACCACAATATGAAATAGCTCTACCAAAGTATATCTAACTCTACCAAAGTCTACCACACTGTGAACTAGTTGTACCAAAGTTTACCTAACTCTACCAAAGTCTACCACACTATTAAATAACTCAACCAAAGTCTACCTAATTCTACCAAAGTCTACCAAACTAAGAATCGAGAATCCAGAACCTTGACTACCTAACTCTACCAAAGAACAAACTAAGAATCAAGACTAAACCCAGAAAATCAACTAAAGTACAAACTAAGAATCGAGACTAAACCCAGTACAAACTCAACCAAAATCAAGACTAAACCCTGAAAATCAACCAAAATCAACCAAATCCAAAAAATCAACCAAAGAATCGAGATTAAACCCAGAAAATCAAAATCAAAATCAACGAAATGTCTCAACCCCTAAAAAAATCAAAATCTTTGAAACCCTACAAATCAGATTCAAAATCGAAGAAGATATACTATATTACCTTCAATTTAAAGAACCAAGTAGAGAGAAAATTGAAGAGGAAGACAAAATTTTGGTGAACAAGAAGATTTTTGGAGAAGGAGAAGAAGACAAAGATGACAACGCGAGAAAAAACGCGAGAGTAAAAAGCGAAGATGAAGAGAAGAAATGAGAAACAAAGACGAAGAAGAAGAGAAAACTTAAATGTCAGTTTTTTTTATCGACAGGTTTTTTCAATAACAATTATATAAATAATGTCATTTCCTCCATTTTTTTTGTCAAATTTTTAAAGGAGTATTTAAGTCATTAAAGTAAAATATGGAGTAGTTAAGTCATTATTTCTTTTCATTATTGCTTTCTTCTAATTCCTCTTAAAAAATTTCAACTTTACAGTAAAGTTAATTTCTCTCTCCAAAAATTATTTTTAAATAAGTATAATTCATTTTGGATTCCAGAGAAAGACATTCACAAGTTCAGAAGAAGTTGGATAAAATTCCAAAGAGTTATTTACTTCTTTTCCCAGAAAATGACGGTCTTGGTTTCATCACCAGCTGGGTTTGCTTCATTACAGTAATTTTTCAATATGCAAGTTTTAGAATTCTCTCTAAGGTGATTTTTAATTCCACGATTCTCTGTACTTTATCTTTTTTATTCTGGCTTCTTTATTTTGTCTAATCATGTTGTCTCTAAAGTTCTTAGTTCAAATATAGACAAGTAAACTTAATGAATATAAAGAAATAGCTTATTCTAACATTCTCCCCTTTAAACTTAATGTTGATTCATATATGTCTGTAACTTCAATGTAATCTCTCATTTCTTTGAACTTGATCCTTCCAAGAGTCTTAGTTAAAATGTCCGCCTTTTGTTTATTCCGGGAACATGCATAACTTCTATTTGACCATTCTCAACACATTCTCTTATGAAGTGATACCTTGTATGAATATGCTTACTTCTTCCATGGAACACCGGATTTTTAGTAAGTGCAATAGCCGATTTTTTGTCATTACATATTGCTACCTTCTCACTAGTTAAACATAAAGTCTAAAAACTCAAGAAGGTTTTATATGGGTTAAAGCAAGCACCAAGAGCTTGGAACATCAAGCTCAATCAAGTTCTCAAGGAATGAAATTCGAAAGATGCACCAAAGAACCATCGGTTTATACAAAGGTATTGACACAAGAAACTCTATTCATAGCTGTCTATGTAGATGATCTTTTTGTCACGAGATCAAGTAAGAAAATAATCAATGAGTTCAAGTTATAAATGTCATCTAAGTTTGAAATGAGTGATCTAGTGAAGTTGACATACTATCTCGGTGTCGAAGTATGTCAACACATAGGAGGAATAATATTGAATCAAAACGCTATGAACTTAAAATTCTAGAGGAATCCGGTATGAGTGATTGCAATTTGGTTCATGCTCATCTGGATTCGGCAATGAAGTTTTCTAAATCCGAAGGGGAGAAAGAGATCGATGCTACTAGGTATAGAAAGAAAGTTGAATGTCTTCGATATTTACTACACACTTGTCCGGGTTTAGCATATTGTGTAGGAGTTTTGAGTTGCTATATGCAAAGTCCAAGAGAACCTCATGGAGCGCCATGAAACAATGTTTGTGGTATTTGAAGGGAACAACTAGTTTTGGATTGGTATTCACGAGATCATCAACAAAGGTACCAAGACTTGTTGGCTTTAGTGATAATAGCTACAATGTTGATCCCGATGATGAAAGAAGTACAATTGGACACATCTTCTACCTTGGAGATAGTGTGATTACTTGGTGCTCACAAAAACAAGACAGCGTAGCTTTATCATCTTGTGAAGCCGAGTTTATGGCGGGGACGGAGGCAGCAAGACAAGCGATTTGGCTTCCAGAACTACTTAGTGAAGTGTCACATAGACAATTTCTTTTAGCTCCCCATTAAGAAACGTAGTCTTAATGTTGAGATGATGGATTTTCCAACCATAAGATGCGGCTAAGTTGATTAGAAACCAAATTGTTTCCAATCGAGCAACCGGTGCAAAGACTTCTTCATAGTTTATCCCATGTCTTTGCACATATCCTTTGGCCACAAATCTAGCTTTGTGTTTGTAGATGCTCCCATCCGAGTTTCTCTTGACCTTAAAGACCCACTTAAGTCTGATTGCATTCGTATCTTTGGGTAGATCTTCGAAAACCCAAGTCTCGTTTTTCTCTATGGATGAGATTTCATCTTCACAAGCTAATATCCACACTTTCTATGCCTTTGCTTCCGAAAAATTCTTTTGTTCATCATTTAAACACAACAATAATCTTTCTCCTTCTTCCTCCGCAAACAAGGCGTAGTCTTCCAAATATTTTGGTTTTCTTGTTTGTCTTTGTGGCCTTCGTACTTTTGGGGAGGTTTCATTGTTGTCCTCTGAAAATTCTACATCATCACCAAGTGAATCATCGATTTCATTGATCAATTCTTGATCATTACTTGTGTCGAAAGTTTCTTTTCTTCCTTGTGAAGCAATAGTAACAGAATTGCTTGTGTCTGAAGCTTCCTTCCTTGGACGTGAAGCAACATCAATTTCAATCTCCCTTGTTTCTCGTCCTTCTTGAACCTCCATGGCTTCAATATCAAATTGAAAACCTTGTTCATGACTAGGAGATGTGTTGTTATTACTCCAGTTCCACCCCTTTGTTTCATCGAAAATAACATCTCTACTCACAACTATCTTTCGAGTTGGTGGATCTAGTAGGCATATGCTTTGGACCCTGGTTCTTTCCAAGATGAAAAAGCATACGAGATCTATCATCTAGCTTCCTTTAGTGTGCTTGCTCTACTTTAGCATAGGTAATACACCCAAAAACTCAAACATGACTAATGTTTGGAGTCTTACGCTTTAGTATCTCATATTGGGTTTTTCCTTTGAGAGCTCTAGTAGATATTCGGTTTATGAGATAAGTCGAGTGTCTTACTGCGTCTCCCCATAAGTAGTTTGGTACTCTCATGTGTTTCATAATGCTCCTTGTCATCTCCATTAGTGTCCGATTTCTTCTTTCAACTACTCCATTTTGTTGTGGTGTGTATGGTGCGGTTAGATGTCTTTTGATCCCGTTTTCTCCACAAAACAAATTGAAATCTTGTAACACGAATTCTCCTCCTCTATCATTTCTGAAAACTTGCATTCGTTCATTTGTTTCTTGCTCCACCATCTCCTTAAACTGTTTAAAAATCTTAAGTGCATCTCCTTTCTCTTTCAACAAACTCGTCCATATGTATGTAGATCGATCATCAATGAGAACAAATATGTATTGATTTCCAGCTTCTGTGGTTGGTGTTATTGGTCCACAAATATCTCCATGAATAAGCTCTAAACTCCTCTTTGCTCGATAAAGAGTTGCTTGTGAGAACATTTTTCTGGTTTGTTTCCCAAGTAAGCAAGAACCGCATATCTCTTTATCTATGTTAACTTTTGGTAGACCTTTAACATAACCTCCATTAACCATGCTCTTCATTGTGTTGACACTCACATGTCCCAATCTAAAATGACATCTACTAGTCTCGCTTAGTCTAGAAAGATGAAGTTGCGTGGTATCCATAACATTCATTAGAACTTTGTACAAGCGATTCCTTGATCTCTTGGCATTCAAGACCAATTTTCCTTCATGATCATGCATAATTAGATTGTCTCCTTTCAAACTAATGTCACAACCCTCCTTTGTTGTTTGTCCAAGACATATTTCAACTCCATCTCATTATCGTTTACTTCAATAAAGGATATCGATCCTTTCCCTTTGATGTCTATACGAGAATCATCACCAAACTTGACCTTCCCGCTAGTAGTCTCATCAAGTTCAGTGAAATATCTCTTATCCCCAGTCATGTGATTGCTAGCTCCATTGTCGAGATACAAAATATTCTCTGCATTGTTTGTCTCAAACTTACTAGTATGCAATTCTCTTCATTTAAGGACACAATTTCGTGAAGGAATAAGTCATCACCTTCTTGTGTTTTGGATTCATTGGTGTCTTCTTGAGTCTCTTGTAGATTAAGCAATCGATCTGGACACTTAGATGCAAAGTGTACTTAGATGCAAAGTGTACATATGTGTACATATCTGGACACTTATTTATATCTATTTGAATCTAACCAAACCTATTTGTGGAGTACAATTCTCATAAACTTTCGTAAAACTAGGTTTTATTTATTTGAATTTTAATATAAGATATAATTATGATAAAGCGTTTACTACATCGTAGGATAATCTTGTACCTTATTTTTATTCAATGATTAAATAGATAACTAAATCTTGTAGAATATAATTATCAAAACAAACTTTTATGGAGTACAATTCTCATAAACTGTCGTTTAAGCTGTATACATGGGCTGTGAATAAACTATGTAACTCTGGATATTTTCATGCTATATATCAGAGTACGAGAGCTGTGGATGCAATTGTTAGTGTGATCTCAGATTGTTTCAATGAACTGTTTATAAATAGCGAAGGGAACAGAAAGAAAATCATTGACAGAGCCCTGAAGCCTATTATATCAGATGCTATTAATTCAAACCTCATCAGAGAAGTCTCGGCCATAGAAGTTAAAGAAGCTTTGTTCGATATTCACCCGGATAGAGCTCCTAGACCTGATGGGTTTTCTGCAGGATTCTATCAAGCAAACTGGCTTACTGTGGGACCTGAAATGATAAAAGAAACGCAGCAATTCTTTAGGAGTGGAGAATTACCAGTGGGGATAAATGGGACGCATATGTGCTTGATACCAAAGATTTCAAACACAAAGGTTGTAGCAGACTACCGCCCAATTGCTCTCTGCAACGTCCGGTATAAATTAATCTCCAAAATACTCACAAAGAGGTTGCAGCCAATTCTTGACTCGCTAATCCCAAAAAATCAATCTGCATTCATCCTAGGGAGAGCAATCTCGGACGATGTTTTAATTACCCACGAAGTGCTTCACTACCTGAAATCATCTAATGCAAGAAAACAAACGTCAATGGCCATCAAAACGGATATGAGCAAAGCATACAATAGAGTGGAGTGGGATCTTATCGAACTAGTACTACGCAGATTGGGTTTTGCAGAGAAATGGATCCACTAGTTATTGAAATGTGTTACTTCTGTGTCTTATTTTATCCTTATAGATGGCACATCAAAATGGTTAATCGTACCTTCTCGCGGAATTCGACAGGGAGATCCACTCTCCCCATATGTATTCATACTTGGCAGCTTAGTTTTATCAGGCCTCTATGCAAACACTTTAGCTGATGGCTCTCTTGCTGGCATTAGGATCTCCAAGGACAGTCGATGCATCAATCATCTGCTTTTTGCAAATGATACGATACTTTTCTGCAAAACAAAATTGATAGTGTGAGATCCTTCTCCAAAATATTCTCAGACTAAGAGCAGGCCTCTGGCCAGCCAATCAATAAGTCAAAATCAGAAATTATCATCGGGAAAAGAACAGCACATGCAGCTCAGGATCGCATCAAAAGAGATTTAAACATTCAGAAAGTTGGAGGGTTAGGAAAATACCTCGGATTGCCTGAGTTGTTTGGGAGGCGTAAACGTGATCTGTTCAACTCAATAGTGGAGAGAATAAAACTTAAGGCAAGAAGCTGGTCATCAAGGAGACTCTGCTGTTGGAAAACATGTGATGCTAAAATCAGTCCTTTCCGTCATCCCGACTTATGCAATGAGTTGCTTCAAACTCCCTCAAACCTTAATTAAAAAAATCTAGTCAGTCTTAACTCGATTTTGGTGGGATGCCAATGAAGATAAGAAAAAGATGAGTTGGGTTTCATGGAAGTCAATGGCTCACAAGAAGGGTTTATGGGGCTTAGACTTCAAAGACATAAAGAATTTTAACATTGCATTGCTAGCAAAGCAAAGTTGGTGAATCTTAACGCACCCTCACAGGCTGTTAGCAAAAATTTACCTTGGAAAATATGCTAAAGGTTTGGATTTTTTGGAATGTGAAGCTCTCCCTACATCCTCACATGGATGGAGAGGAATCATTTTGGGAAAAGAGCTCCTGAAGCCTAATCTGAAAAAAATTATCGGTGATGGAAGATCAACAAAACTTTGGAAGGAGTCATGGCTCTCGACTTCTTCACCTCGCTGTCCCCTAGGGCCTTCAAAGAAAAACCATGAAGAGATGACAGTCAGCGATCTCTTTATAGAGGGAACTACAAATTAGAATGTGGAAAAAATCAGAGAGATTATACTGTTCTATGAACAAGATATCTTGGCCATTCAGAACAGTAAATTGGGAATAGTAGATAGGTTCATCTGGACTCCCCAAACAAATGGTAGATACACCACAAGGTCAGGTGTTTGAACAACCTTTCGACTGGAATAAAGAAATCGGGCAAGTGAAGACTTCTCCAAAAATGAAAATGTTCCTCTTGAGATTGATGAGGAGAGCTCTCCCAACGAAAGAAAATCTCCTAAGTGGGAAATCACCAGGAAGCTCAGGAGACAGATCTGAGTATTAAGAACTCACCCGAAGTGGGAAATCACCAGGAAGCTCTACCGCTGGAAAGAAGGGGACTCTGGTTTTGCAGATGGTGCTTGGAAGAATAACATTGTTGGTGTGTAGGATGGATAGTGAAAAACTCGATCGGAGAACCTATTGATCATGGTTCTAGATCATACCCAGGAGTTGGATCATCTTTAGTGGCAGAGGCACTTGCAGTGAGGGATCTCGTCTCCTCTGCTGTTGAAAAATGGTTTAAAGACGCCTCCATCTTCTCCGATTGCAAAAATTTTGATTCATGCCATCACCTCTAATTCTCCGCCAAATGAGCTAATGGGAATTGTTGCGGATATTCTCATATTGTCAAAAAGAGTTAGATTTTAGAGAAATTATAGGAAGTAACATGAATAGAACTAGTTCATTATCTGTCATATAGTTTTCTAAATTAAGAAAATGTTTATGAGGCCAACTATATAGAAGACTATATTGACCTTGTACATAATAAAATTTATTTATATAAACAAATTATTTGGTCTCACCGCCATGCTTCATCTTGTACATTTCTCTGCAAGCTGCATTTAATGGCAGATTTGAAGAAGATTTGCTCTGCAATTGAGAAACGTTTTTCGACCACAAAAATTTATAACTAGTTTTGTTTCCACAAAAAAAAATATTTGTCCGCAATCTGGATTGAGTAATATGTACAAAATATCTTAGTGAAAAATTATTATAATAATCGAACTCATCTTTATTAACCCCTATTTTTGTGTTGTGACATTAACCTTTCATACTTGACGTTCAAAACTGGTTGAGCCTCCAATTTCTGATAATTGCAACCGAGAGCTTTCAATGTTGAATAATTAAGTGTTCGAGTTAGGTTAGATTCTCTGTTAGTTCATATTTATTGTCTTTAGAGAGTATTATGGTTGTCAGATTTTGGGGAGCCTATCTTGCGGAAGTGACTGAGTATTCTACCAAGTTGGGACCACTTTGTTTTGTAGTTGTTGCGTGGGCGCTACTGTAGGGACTTTTGCTGTAAAAGATATAGTCTATTTGAGCTTCGATTGTTGCTCTGAAAGTGGTAGAGTGGTTGCTCTGTTTCAAATATGTTTTTTTTCCTTTCTTATGTGGTCCATATATGATTTTACTTGTGCTGTGAGCCATGGAACAATGTTTTTTTCAACCACAAGTTTGTTTTCTTATATCGTATCTTTAAGTGTCCCTGTTCTGTTGTTTAATATTTTTTTTGAGCTCTGACTTACATGTATTTATGCTTGCAGGTGAAGGAGGAAACAGTGTACACTGATGTCAGAGTCCGTTGTGGTGATTGGAAGTTAGATCCTGACGGTAATTATGTTTTTCAAGAGACATGGAAGGATCTAATAGCCACCAATGAAGTCAAGGAAGGGGACGATTTTACTAGGTTTTTAACAAAACTTATGTATGTGATGGGAGTTAGAGAGGACCAACTTATTGAGATCAGTTATCAATGGCCCGAATGTGTGTTTGGTCCAACATAGAGGCAGTTTCCACCTGCATATATCCGAATAGATGAGGAGTTAAATGCTTATATGGCACTCAGAGGCGAGATTGAAACCCTTCCGCTTATGGCAACTGTTTGGTGTAAAGGGCTGGATTCTTGTGTTAACCTCCTCTCTGATGTCTTAGACACGCCAGTTTGGAGTAGTAAGCATCGTAGTTTGATGTTGATGGTTTGTTGTGTATGTATGTATTATTTAATCCCTTTTCCTGATGATGATGCAACTACTGGGTCTGGGATAGCAACAGTTGTGGTTGAGGCTACCAGCGCAAGTGTAGGCGCCAACACATGTAGTTATTTTTTATGCAGCATCCGACTATGTCTACTGATAGCTGATTGATCGTGACCTATGATGCTAAGACTGATATGCTACATGGGTGCAGATATCGTGCTATCTACGCAGCCTCCACTCTCGGACTTTGTTCAGCAACTGATAGGTAGCTGCATACACACCAAAACATAACTGTAAAATATTAAAGTATTTGCAAATGAATGTTTTAGCTCAACTGATTGTAAATGCAAATCAACATTCTCTTCTGTTAATGCAAAAACAATTGTATTCTGCAAACGATTTATATTTGCTGATACCAACAAACATTTGCAGATCTCATGGTCCGTGTCGGCACAGATGTTGTGGTGCCTAGCCAGCCCGCTCCTGTGGCTATACCGCATGCTTCTAGGGACACTCGCCTGATAAGATCATCTGGCCTTCAGATAAGTAATATGTTTACCCTATATGAGATTAGGGGGACCTACACTGTCACTTTTTTTGCCAATCTTACCAATGTTTTCTTTGCAGGTGAATGTGGTGGGGTAGACGTTCCACGGGATGAGGGGAAGGGCAAAGAAGTACCACCCACCATGCAAGATGTAAGCCGCAGTGGACTGTGTATTGGCCCCAACTCTATTGATCTTTGGAAAAAATTTGTTCGTGGCAAAACGATGTTGGTTGGCGGCGGTAGTGGCCGTATGGGCAGAGTTGGGGTTGACATAAACAAAGAGGCTGATGTTGGGTGCTTGCGAATGGAGTCCATCACATTGTCTTCAAGCGGCGATGATACTAGGGTAGGCATAGATACAGGGGCTGATTCGGATCCTATTGATCTCAACCTTACTGACTCGGAGGAAAGCGACGATGATAGTTTCACTTTAATGGGTGAGTGGTTGGACGCAATTATTTTTAATTGCGTAAATTATCTCAATAATGATATCACATAAAAGTTGCTTATTACACATAGTAATTGGTTTTACAGAGAGTGACGAGGAACTTATTGACCTAACCACAATGCCAACAACAGTGGAAGTAGGAGGACCGTCAATGATGCCAAGAAACGAAGATGTCGCTGAAGTGGATGTTGTAAATCACCGAGCTGTCCCCAACTATATTCTAGAACAAGATGCTCCGCCATATTTTGATGACCCTGAGGAAGACCCGGAGATTGAAGGTTTTACATGTGCATGTTCTTATACATTTTGTTTGCTGTATCCGCAACCAATAGGTTGAATAACTTTTTTGAAATGGTTTCAGCTAAGGTCCAACGTGCTATGCATGATATAGATTACGAAGTCTCTTAGATATTTGAGGGTCAAGTGTTCAGAAACAAAGAGTGTCGTACTAAACTTGCCATCCATGCAATTACCAGCAAGTTCCACATCAAATGTGATAGGTCTTGTAAGCAAATGGTTAATGCGTTATATGTGGGGTCAACCTGTTCATGGAGGGTGTACGCGACAAAAATGGGTGGCAGTGAGCGATTTGTTATTCGCATAATATCCCCATTTCATACATGCGGCATTGGGGAGCAGTGTGATTTCCACAAACAAGCATCGACCTCTATAATAGGGGAACTTATTAAAAGCAAATACATAGGATTCGGGCGCGGCCCAGGGGCTAGCGAAGTTAGGCGCTACGTAAGATATCCCTTTTCACTACATTACTGACATCTCACCTATAACTGTTTACACAAACACGAAAGAGAACTATTATTAATTACGTTACCTACAAATACTGAAGATAACTGTTATATATTATGATACCTATAATTAACATTTTTTGCAATTTGCGTAGCTTACGTTGCCTTGCTTATGTTTACGTTTCCTATGGATTCATGTAGTTGCGCAACGACTTCAACTTACACATCTCCTACTGAAAAGCCTGGCGGGCTAGAGAAATTGCAATGGACAATGCCTTGGGATATGCCGTTGGTAGCTATTCGTGGCTGCCTGCTTGTTTTAAGCTACTGCTTGATACCAACCCAGGTTCAAAGGTTGCAATTGACACAGAGATTGGTCCTGCCGGCGAGGAACGGTTTAGGTACCTATTTTATGCCTTGCACGCGTTGTTGGGTTTGCTTACATGAGGAAATTGTTGTTATTGATGGAACACATCTCCACGGACAGTATGGTGGTTGTTTACTTGTTGCGAGTGCGCAGGACGAGAATCACCAAATATTCGCAGTTGCATTCGGAGTGGTCAACAGCGAGGATGACAATGCATGGACATGGTTCTTGGAGAAACTGAAACAGATAGTCCCTGATGGTCCAGATGTTACTATTGTTTCCGATAGGCACTCCTTTATCTATGCTAGCACAAAAAGGTATGTGGAACTAAAATAAGTTGAGAGGATAAACTAATTGTTGCAATTGTAAATGTTAACAACTTCGGAATATATTTACGCATGAAAAATTAGTTATCAGTTATTATTAAATGACTTGGGTCGATTTGCGGTTTACATGTACAGGTTTACCCCATGGCCCATCATGGTGGATGCGTCGTACATCTTGTACAAAATATGATTGCTGCTTTCAAGAACAAAAACTTGGGCCGTCTCATTTCAAAGGCAGCTAGAGCTTACCGCGAGCAATCGTTTCAGAAGATATTTGCTGAGATTACATATATAAGCCCTTGTTGTGCGGAATACCTAGCTCAGATTGGCTTCAAGCACTGGAGTATGGCTTACTTCAGTGGGAATAGGTATAATATAATGACAAGCAATATAGCAGAGTCGCTGAACAATGTGTTGTCGGTTGCGAGGGATTATCCTGTCATCTCCATTCTTGAATCAATAAGAACAACATTGGTGGCTTGGTTTTCACTTAGGAGAGAGGCTGCAAATTCAGTAGAGCTTACTCTCCCTCCTAGAATCCATGAAATGTTGCACCACAAGTTTGAGATGGGCGTAGGATTTTGTGTAACAAAGCTGGCTGATCAGCTATATGAGGTTTAGTGTTTGCTGCAAAAGCTTATTTTTACGACTATTACGTATACTTTCTGCTTTTTAGTGCCTAGTAGTAACCTAGTTATCTTCTCTTTATTGTTAAACACAAGGTGAAAGATACTGATGAGTCTGCATTTTGTGTGAGTCTAAAGCATATGACATGCACGTGCAAAAATCCCAGGTGTTGACCATTCCTTTTACACATGCAGTGTCTACTGCCTTGCAAGATGGCACACGAGTTGAGAACTTGGTTGGTATGCATCATAGCATCCAATTCCTGAGATTGGCTTATCAGGAGACTATCATGCCAGTCCCGTACATTGGTCATTTAACGCCTCCAGGTTATGAGAGGGAGCATATCGGCCCACGGCGTGTTAGAAGGCCACCAGGAAGGCCCAAGAAGAGATGCCACCTGTCCACAGGCGAGTTTTAGGTATTATTTATTTTTGCAGTTTTATATTTCTTTTGCAGCAAATATAATTGCTAAATGCAATTGAGTTTTTTTACTTTGATGCTTCAGAAGCTAACGAAAAAAAAGTGCGGACGTTGTGGCAACTATGGGCACAACAGGTCCACCTGTAGGCTCCCACCAACTGTGAGTCTTATAACAAATCATGGACCACGCATTTTGTTTACTTGCGTACAGTGTGCATTTGATTATGGAAACATCTGTATGAGAAGATGGTTTTTATTTGTGGAGGGTGGGTGTTGATGCCGTCTCAGACCTGATCCTTTTGTCTTTTGGAAAGATTAGCGAAGGCCGCAATGTAGATATGGCGTTTGGAGGGAAAACAAGACATGTGAAATATAATCAAATCTCGTTCCTGGGGTTGTTTTGCATTCATCAGTTGCGTAAATGTTCCTAAGAATGTCACAAACCCTTGTTTCTACTCCTTGTATATATTGCAAATCGCATCTTGAGTTAACAATGGTTTTTAATGATTTCAAGTTATTTATTCTGTTGCAATTAGATAAGTTAGCTAGTTGTACCTATGTCCAAACAATTACCTCAAATAGTCAGATATAGTTAATTTAATCTACCATAAAATGCAACTCGTTGCAGCAACTCTGACATTATTTTGCAACGTGACGTGCAGCTATCTGCAACTCCTTCAAGTTTTTCCTTATATTAGGCGGGAACACTTGGCTCCTTCGACCTTTGCATGATATAGTTTACGAAGGCTCTGATATTCAAATGCAAATGGAAACGAAATGTGCAAATATAGTCTTCACTAGCAAATTCATTGTTTAGCTGTAACTACTAAGATAATTAAGTCTTGTTGCCTTAGATATTCTAGTTTGCAAAATAAAAACAGTATTTGGGTAAAAAATAAATTGTTGGTGGAATTGAAGAAAACTACAAATTTTATCCTCCATTGTTGCTCACAAGTTGTCTTGTAGAAAGATGGAGAATAGTTTTTTGCAGTGGTAGTCTAGCTGGTCCATCTCTATGCGCGAGCAACTCTCCAACCCCCCCCCTCGATATGTCTGTGGATGAGTAGAGGGACCATTACCCCAGAATCGTACATGTTTGCAACTTGAGGAATGTCGTACTCCTTCTCGATAACAAATGGTTTGCAAGGGTCCTGTTCGTAAACAGAAATTAATTAAATTTGCAGCAATGTAAATACGGGTGCGCAAAGAAAGTGGGGCACGTACTATTGTTACGAGGATGCCTGCTTGGATGAGTAGGTGAGGTATCACGATTGAGATTGGCTTCAGGTCACGCTCAATCGAAGCATCAGATCATAGCCTAACATTATAGTCAAGAATGGAAATCTTTGCACCAGTAGTGTGAATAACCAAGACAACCCAGTGTTTCCTGTCGAAGTTGAAAGGAGCATAGATTGTTTCTGGGAAACAGAACAGTTTAACCCGACCAGCTACAAACCTCCCACTGAATGCATCAATCAAAACCTTGCTAAATTGGAATGGCGAGGCATCCGTAGCTGACACGAAAGCAGGAAAGGATTGAGACAACTTTGCTATGATGCTTGAATCAACCAAGTCTAGTACTAGACTTTCCTTATCCCCCTTCTTCACAAAATATCTGATAAACATCAGTATAGTGTCCATGACTATAGCCGACATTGCCTTCTCTCTGTTTATAACCTCTCAAATCTCCTTCGCAGTAAGATATGATGAGGACTCAAGGAAACACCTTTGCAATGGTAATTTGCCATATAAGATTTATCTTTAAAAGGTGATTGTGATAAAGGCAATAACACTCTCAAACACATGCTTAACATACTCAATGGTGAGATCCAAAGTGCTTACCTATTCTTCCTAACACTCTCAATTGAGCGTGCATAGTGTTCATTCTCAAAATCCACGTCTTCTTTTGTAATGGGAGGGACGGGTGCCCGATTAGGATTTTGGTCTTATGATCAAATGGAAAGGAGCGTCTAGTCGTGATGATTTTTTTCTCTCCCTTTTGCTTTTTCTAGTTATGTCCGGTGCTGGGAGAGAACGGACTGGTACGAGATCTCCCCCTACAGGCTTGGATGTTGTGGCATTCGGTGTTGAGTCACTTCCCGCAGCACTTTCGTCCTAACACACATAACAATTGAATTCACACACTGGCAGTTGCAGTTAATAAACCTATTTGTTGTTAAACTTGATTGTTGCACTAATATTAGTTTTTGCAGTTTCATCTTTTTGCGGTTCTACACCTTTTTCGCTTCTACTAATTATATGGTGGTTTTAGACTCACATACATGTGTAAATTTAGATTACTTATTTGCACATGTTACCTTCTTTTTTGGGGCTTCATCATTAAGCTTGGTGTGTCCTCGCGCACGCCATTTACGAGAAACCTATTGAATTTTGAATTAATTACTGTGTGCAAAAAAAGGGAGGGGAAACCATACTTTCACATATAAACATACATGTTCTTTCATTGATGCAAGTGTCTCCTCGCCTATGCTTTCTGTGTCCATGTGTTTTTGCTGCAATCCTATGATCATTACAGCATGTGTTAGTTGTCAAACTTATTATCCAATGTAAATCATAATCTTATATGTTTTGACCTTAGATTTCTTGCTTGCGGAAGAATGTGCCTTATCCACTGGTTGAGATCCCTTTGTGACCTACGCGTCTTGAGTCAGTCCTAGGGAAAACGATGGGTGTTCGCAATAGTAGGACGAACCCTAGTACATACATAATTTGGCAAGTACTTATAGATTAAAAACCCGGTTATAATAAATTAACAAATACCTGATCGCGCAGTTTTTTCACCATTGGACTTTTGTCTCCCTTCTGCTCATTTCCAGTGCTTGTGTCCATTGGAATTTTGGCCATTTCCTAAATTGTATACACATTCAGTATACAGGAACTTTATTATTTGACTTCTCTGCTTATGTAATTTGTACCTCCTCTGTTCCTTGTGGACAGGAAGTTTCAACTTGATTATTCTTCTCTGGAGCTTCCTGCAAAGGGCTCCCATGCTGCGGGGACATATCTTTCACGACATCATCTGCCTCTTCTGGGGCGGTAGCTGTTTGTTCCATTCCACGTGATGGAGTCCCTGCAGGAACATTTGGCGTTGCCTGTTCGGCAGTTAGAGACTTGGTGGTTGGATCCGACTGCAAAGTGTTCTTAGGGTGCTTAATAATATCAAATTGCAGCAACTATACTAGTTAGATGAAATCAAAAGCTCCAAAAAGTGTAAAAGATGTTTTCAAATTGTAACTAGTAATAGAGAATACTGACGTCAGCGCCCGGTGATTTGTTTCCCACCGCTTCCGTCTGCCGCATCATAGTGATTTGCAGAAAGTTTAATAACTCTAAATAATTTTCAAAATATTGCACTCACATTGTAAAACGCAGCAATGTTTCTAACCGAGTCTGTAGGATTTTCGTTTAAATTGCTCGGATCAACGGTTGTATCCTACACAAACCAAATACCAAATTCGAGGGTTTATATAATAAGTGCAAATTTCATACCAAACTGCAAACTTCAATATTTTGTTAGCGTCAATTGCTGCCAGAATCATATATAACTGTAAATATTATTGTAACTGCAAACCAAAATTTATTTTCATAATTCTACTTTACTCACTGCCATGTCCCCTGACTGCTTTACATTGCGTTTGAGTCCCACTACTTCCGTCTGTTGTAGTAAAACGTATTAGTAGATAGCGATTGGACTAATATTTACTGCTAACCAAATAGGTTCAATCAACTATGCAAAAACTATATGTTGCGTACCCGTTCTGTACGGATTTCAGGATCTTGAGTTGGGTCTGGTCTTATATCCTGAGCAAAGTAGGAAGTGGGATCCATAATTCAACTTAACTATACATTGCAATAAAATATGTTGATGAAAAATCAATAAACACACACACGAGGTTCTGCGAATAACTTACAGTCTGGTCCGCATCCTCTGGATACACAAAGTCCGGCATGCCATCAGAGGTAGGCACACTATTGCTTGACTGCTGCAGATCATACTGTAAATGTGCAAATAAAACAATTAGATGCAAAAACTTTTTTTAGATGCAAAGTACATTATGTACTGTTAATTAACTAGATAAACACAAAAAAAAACACAACTCACGTTGGCCTTGACATTCTACTGATCCACACCACCTCGCGTCTGATCTTCCTCACCGATCCCAGTACGAGTGGCTCCCTTGAAAAGAGATCACAATTTGTCAATACAAGCACCTACCTTGGCAAAATCTCAATTTTATACCTAATAAACTAGGTTTCCTCACATCGTCTCTCTCATTGTGCCCGTATGTTGCTTCTATTTATGTTGCATCCATGGGTTGAGGCTCCCCTGAATGTCCCTGGTGAAGTTCAAATAATTGTTACCTACATTGGTTAGTATCAACAACAAACATGAACAAAATAAATAAATATATATATATATATATATATATATATATTTATGTGTCTTACATTGGGAAAATTGGTGTCATCGTTAAACTAGCCTTCAAATAAATCTTCATCCCTATCCGAGTAGACTGGTTCGGAGGGTTGTCCATTGTTGTGATCTGTTTTCTATGCAGATTTTATTATAGCAGAAACACCCGCAAGCACCCGATCCTCTAAACCGCATAGGTTTATGTCAATCATATCAGACAACATCTCTTTTATTGTTTCAGCATCTAGACACACATGTGGTG
The DNA here is from genome assembly GCA_900406435.1 of Lepidium aucheri. Lineage (NCBI taxonomy): Eukaryota > Viridiplantae > Streptophyta > Magnoliopsida > Brassicales > Brassicaceae > Lepidium > Lepidium aucheri. The sequence continues at coordinate 36,591 of OVBA01001203.1, forward strand.
ATCCTGCATCTGTGTTTGTGGCAGATCGTCTTCCTTGCTGGGATGATGAAGTTGGTGGAGAACCCACACTTGGCTCCACATGGTCCTTCTTAGTTTTTGCCCCTTTCTTCCCCTTCTTAGGAGGTGAAACACTAGATGGACCCTAACGGCCGGTGAACATTGAATTATGGAACTTCATACCATCCTCGATCATCTTCACCATGATGTCAACCTTTGGTTCATCTTCTTCTTCAGACCAGGTTAAGTCTTCTTCATCATGTATCTCAGCTTCAGGTGCTATGATGGCCTGCACATCAACCTGGGAAACATCGTTGTGTAGTTAGTTTCTCACCTTAATTCATTTGCATTGAACATGTAAACATGGGACTTGCATGCAACAAAAATATTTTTCAACAAACATCTGTATTTGTGCCAACAATTACTTTTTGCTGCTATATTATTTGTTTGCAGTAATAATCTATAATTGCAATATTAGCATAATTTTTGCAGTTAACGAGCTTGTTTGCAACTACCATATTGGTTTCCAGTACTACTCATTCAGACATGTAATCTAGACTTTTACCTAACACTCTTTGTCAATCTTCCTGGCATTTGCTAGCCTAAATCGCGGTTATTTAAACCTTCCTCGTCCCCATTCTCCTGGTCCAAATCTGACTATGACTCCAATATTATTGGTGCAGATGATGATGCAGGCTCATCCTGAATAGACAGAATAGCTTGTATGACAACATACTGAAGTGCATGTATAAACCCTTGGACTACATAGCTTCCAATTGCAAGTTGGGGTATCTCTCGTTCCCTGATAGAAACCATAACCATGTGGAACGAGGCTCTACACCATAAGTAAGACATAAACTGCTCAAAATTCTCAGCCATCTCTGCATGGGCTTTGCTGATTCTTGCAACGTGAGATGTTTGCAGGAGCAATCCGTCTACTAGGATCAGTGCTGCCAGACGCAGCCTCCGCTCTCGATCGGTAATGATGTTCTTCTTCAGTAGAAGAATCGCGTGTTTCACTGTGACTGCATCTGCTCGCCCAAACAATGTTGTGTAGTATGGTGGGTTGCTGGACACTGTGCTACTCTTCTGCTTCTTTTTGGGACGCTTTGGATATTTTCCACAGCTAAGGCCACTTACAATCTTAAATTCTCGGAGTGAGAAACGTATGGGAGCACCTGCGAATACAACCCAGATCTCTTTCTTTTTTTGAATGTCCAGTTGTCTGCTTAAGAGCTGGACCAGAAAACTTGCAGACCATGCGGGTTTGGACGCCACGTCTAACAAGTCCCTAAACTGACTATTGAAGAAGAACTCTCGTTTTTCAGGTTCCAGAGCTATTAGAAGAGACTGCACCAAGGTTTTCCTTTGGTAGACATTGACCCTTTTGCCTCCTGAAAATTGACTATCAACAATTATCCGTGGTGGGAGGTTTCTTGGGGCCATTCCAGGATCTGCAAGATAGAGTATGTTAAATGCAAAACAAATTATTAGATGCAAACATATGTGATTTTAGGTAAACAAAAGAATTGCATATTGTTGTTGATCAAAAGCACACATGGACATAAGCCTAAGACATGGAAGAATACAATGACCCCAGTTAGTTGCAAACAATTCGAATCAATTACTAGTTAACAATTAGAATGGGAATTTCAATATCAATTAACAGTTAACAGCAAACACACGGACATTAATTGCCACATCAATTAACAGTCAACACCAAACACACAGATAGATAATCACGTCTTACTTATTCAAATCTGATTCTACCACATATAGTCTAACATAACACATAATGTCCTTAAGCAATAGTAAGCATACATCATCATCGTTATGTGTCATTTCAAATATTTGCTGCAAAACAACTTATTTGCACATATCACATATGTTAGGCGGCACTAATAATATTCTCTGCAAATAATATTGGTGCAACCGTCTTTACAAAAGTTATCTTAAAATCTGGGTAGATTGCATTATTTTGAGATGATTTCCTACTAAATCGCAAATTACATTCCCATAATGCTAACAACAACAATCGATCTATCATCTTTGGCCCTCGATATGCGTCAATTTCACAACAGACTGGGTTAAAATCACCCAATACCTAAAATTGTTCATCGTTACCACACTCCATCGTGCCGTTTTAGTGACCTTAATCAAAAATCATGTATAAAATCTATAATTTTACAGCTCCTAAACTCACATCGCGATTCTACAAGAACCACACTTTCACTGTAAATACCATTATCAATGACAAAGTGTACATATAAACCCAAAATTGCGATTTTGCTATCTAAGAATTCACCTTCGACAAACTAGGGTTTTTATTGCTACAGTGAACGGCGGCGGACTAGTCTCTCCGGTACCACTTTTGTCCAATGTCAATCAAGAAGGTCTGTGGCTCGTTGGAAGTAGATATAATGGAGGATTTGAGTGACTAGAAGAAGAAGAAGAAGAGAAGGCCTATCAATGGCGTGTTGTTGGCGAGGAAAGAGAGAACAATTTTTTTTTGTTATTTTCAAAACCGAGAAAGCAAGATAATTGTGTGGTTGGGGTTCAAAAGGTTTTGTACTTCACCTTTGACATTCTCGATTTTTGTCTTCACTTATTTAAAAAAACCATTTTTCTGCCAACAGAATAATATATTGTTTATTTTTCTGTAATTGGGTAGGGGTTAAAGAGTCTTAATTTTTTTAACAATTACTTATGGTTTTAGGATACTCCTACCACCTAAATACAAGAACTAAACCTGTTAGTTACTTAAGTTACCCTAGATTTTATCTCTTTCAATTTCATACGTATAGAATTTATTTTGATGCAGACCTGTTGGCAAAAGGGGCATTACTGTATCCACCTAACTCTATCTTTTAATTCATGAAATACTTAGTTTGAACCCAAAAAAATATGACCATTATACCCTCGCTGTTTACTTTTTGATGTTTTCAGTTTTCCATGTAAAATTTAATGTATTTTAGTGATTTTCACTGTTTAAATTCTACATATTGATATATGATTGGTTAGATTGTTTCGGAAATTATGATAAAACGAAAAAAAATTACTATTTTCTTAATTTGTGTGAAAAATCTAAAATATCTTATTATATAAAGTAGAATGTTTCAAAGTTACTCATTAGCAAGATTGTTCCACGTGTCAGATCTAACGATCAGTTTTTCTGTATTTATATATTGAAAATAAGAAGATAAATATACTTTAAGATATATTTTTTTTAATATTTATCTTTATCACAAAATATGTATCTTTATCCACAATCCTAATATAAAAAGGATTATAAATAATTATTTTAATTTATAAATTTTAAATAAAAGTACTCATAAATATGTATCTTATCTTATTATAAATCTTGTTATATAAAGTACAATGTTTCAAAGTTACTCATTAACGGGATTGTTCCACGTGTCAAATCCAACGATCAACTTTTTTTCTGTATTTATATATTGAAAATAAGAAGATAAATATATTTTAAGATAGATTTTTTAATACTTATCTTTATCATAAAATATGTATCTTTATTTACAATCCTAATATAAAAAGGATTGTAAATAATTATTTTATTTATAATTTAAAATAAATATATTCATAAATATTTATCTTATCTTATCTTATTATATAAAGTAGAATGTTTCAAAGTTACTCATTAACAGGATTCTTCCACGTGTCAGATCCAACGATCAATTTTTTCTGCGTTTATATATTAAAAATAAGAAGATAAATATACTTTAAGATAGATTTTTTAAATATTTATCTTTATCACAAAATATATATCTCTATACACCATCCTAATATAAAAAGGATTGTAAATAATTATTTTATTTATAATTTAAAATAAATCTTATTATCCTATTATATAAAACTGGATCTCAAAGTTACTCATTAACAGGATGATTCCACGTGTCAAAATCCAAGGATCAGAAAATTTTTCTGTATTCATTTATTCAAAAAAAAAGATAAAATAAATTTTTAAATAGATTTTTTCAAAATTTAGCTTTATCACAAAATAATTATCTTTGATCCTTATCTCAACCGAATATAATTATCTAAATATTTTCTAAATAACTATGTATATATAATCCCTATCTAAAAAGGATCTTATTATATAAAGTTGGATCTTAAAGTTACTCATTAACATGATGATTCCACGTGTCAAAATCCAACGATCAGAATTTTTTCTATATTTGTTTATTTAAAAAAAAAGATTAAACATTTTTTACATAGATTGTATCAATATTTAGCTTTATCACAAAATAATTATCTTTGAACCTAATCCCAACCGAATAGAATTATCAAAATATTTCCTAAATAACTATGTATACATGATCCCAATCTAAAAAGATTTTATATTTATAATCCTAATCTAAAAGAGAATTGTAAATATCAATTGTTATATATACATAAACACATAGACGATCCTATTATATAAAGTTGAATCTCAAAGTTACTCATTAACAGGATAATTCCACGTGTTAAAATCCAACGATCAGAATTTTTTCTATATTTATTTATTTTAAAAAAAAGATAAAACAGATTTTTAAATAGACTTTTTCAATATTTAGCTTTATCACAAAATAATTATCTTTGATCATAATCCCAACCGAATATAATTATATAAATATTTCCTAAATATATATATATATATATATATATATATACATGATCATAATCCAAAAAGGATTTTATATTCATAATCTTAATCTAAAAGAGAATTGTGGATATCAATTGTTATATATAGGGGTGTCAAAATAGGTAAAAAGTGATGGGTTAACCCAACCCAACTCATATCCATCAACCCATTGGAGTTGAAATTTTTGAACCTAATGGGTTAACAAGCTTAATAGGTTGATGGGTTAAATGGTTTTGGGTTGGAATGGGTTGGGTTCTAATGGGTTGATGAGTCGAAACGGGTTGACTCATTAACTTGTTAACATTTAAAATTTGAACCACAAACCAACCCATTTTCCTCTCTCTATTTTTATTTACTCACTTTCCTCATTTTACTCTCTCTCCTCTTTTTACTCTCTCTTTTTTATACTTTCTCTCCTCTTTTTTACTTTTATTCTCTTTTTCACTCTTTATATTTTTACTCTCTCTCTTTTTTCTACTCTCTCTCCTCTTTTTTACTTCCTCTCCTCTTTTTTTACCGTTATTATACATCTATTAAGTATCATTAATCACTAATAATTGATGGTTATACGGATAATTAGACTAGTAAATATCATGTAATATATAATATTTATAAGTCAACAATTATACATACTTAATAACCATATTATAGCATTATACCAGTAATATTATGTATATACATATTATTTAAACCTAGATGATGTCCCGTGCTATGCACGGGTTAGATAATATTTTTTTGTTTTATTTATTTAATTATGGTTTGATTTGTATGTGTAAATTTATTAATTACTTAATTATATATATATTTGATATATTAAAAATAAATTTATACTGATCACCGGTGTTTGTTGTACACAACATATATTTTTTATTTCTATTTACTTAAGTTTTGATGCATTACAATTTTACATATAAATTTTTAGAAAATCTCTATTAGCGAAATAAAAAACAATCATTGCTACAAAGAGATAAAGATAAGACCAAATCATGTGACAAAATAATCGACCAATCAAAAAAATCTAAAATTTAAAATCACTATTATTTTATTATGAAGATACGGAAAATCTTATTGTCACAATTTTATTATAATAGAGATATAAATTAAAAATCCTTTTATATTAAAATTAAAACAAATTGGTAATATTATGTAGATAAAGATATTATTAAGAATTAGTTAAGGAATTTTATCAAATATTATCAAGAGATAATTTTTTTAATTTATTATAAAATATATAAATCTGTTATCGCTCTCAATACAATATTTTTAGTTGTTTTTTATTGCGTTGACCAATAATATTTAAATTAAGTTTTTAATTAAAATCCAACAAAAATTATTTGTTAAAAAAATCGTGTTAAGGTTCTTATCAAAATATCAACAAAATATTTATTTTAAAAAAACCAATGAAAATAAAATCTTAATTGGTTAAAGATTTATTTTTTAAACCAGCAAAAATCAAATTTTAATTGGTTAGAGATTTTTTAAAACCAACAAAAATCAAATCTTAAATGGTTAAATTTTCTTTTCTAATCGTATGTTTTAATTGAAGTCGAATCAAAAGAAATAATTAGTTTTTAAAAATAATCTTATCTAAACAAAAAGAAAAATTAATGAATTTAAACAAATTGACCAATCAAAAAAAATCAAGAGAATTAGAATCTTTATTATATTGAATCGTTTGAGAATTGTGATAATTTTCCTAGGGTGGGTCTTAAATAAATCTTGTTTATTAGTTTTCCTATTAGGATTAAGAGGATTGTTTTTAATAGATATCGATTAGGATTAGGAATATAATTATTCAAGAGATTAAAATTGTAATAGAATAATTTCAAAGATAATTTCAAAGTAGGCGAGATGTGATAATAATAATCAGAATATAATTAATTAATTAATAATATTAATTTAGATAATAACAATTAATTAAATAGTTATAGAATCTTATCAGAATATAATTGTGTGACAAATATTATGTGATAATATTTCCTAGTAACAATACAATCTAGTTCAAAACAGACAATATAACACAGTATTTAAGTTAATGCTACGCTTTTATTATATAAGAGATTTTTAATATGAATAAAGCCCAAATCTTATTTATTTAAAGCATGGAGCTCTTTTTTAATTTATTTGTCTCTTTCTCAGTTTGTTACCCAAAATAATGGACTACATATTCAAATTAGGCCCAACTATAGAACAATAATAGACTATGTATTGTTGGGTTTAATTACTTATCTTAATGAACGGCCCATTTCTTTATGAGTTTTATTTGTTTTGTTGGGTTTAAATATTTATCTTAACGAAAGACCCATACTTATCTTAATGAAAAGTCAATTTCTATAAGGGCATTACTTGTTTTGTTGGGTTTAAATACTTATCGCTCTAACACCTTATTGAAAGGCCCATTCTCTTTTTTTTTCTTTGAATTTAAACAAAATTCTGATTAATTTTTCTTTTATCAATGCTTCCCTATAATATTTATAAACTAATTTAAAGTATTACTATAAAAATTTAAATTGTATGAATGTATAATTTGATGCAAAAATAAACATCCAAATTAAAATAGATCATCCACAAACGCATCTAATTAATCCTCAATACTTCTTCGAATTAATATATATACGTAATTATCAGACTAGAAAAATCAAAACTACTGATTTTTCACAGTAACTATATGATAAAAATGGATGATCAAAGGTGGAAGGTGGCGGAAGAAGAGAAGATCTCGTCAAGTGTGCCGCTCATTGAGTCTCTGCATTTAAAGTCTTGTTGGATTGATAATCTAGTAGGATAAGGATATAGTTATGATAATTTCGTAGGTGAGATAATCTTTTATAATTAATTAATTAATAATATTTAATCTAGATAATAATAATTAAATAATTAGTTATAAAATCTTATTAGAATATTATTGTGTGACAAATATTATGTGATAATATTTCCTAGTAACAATATAACGTAGTCCAAATTAGACAATATAACACGGTATTTAAGTTAATGTTATGCTTTTATTGTATAAGAGATAATTGTAAGCATACAGTCATAGATGATCTCATACGTCCATACTTATGTATTTAGTTAAATATCTATTAACTAATATCTTATAAGTTATGTAATTATATTATATAATTATCAATTATGCTTACCAGTATGATAGTTATTATTCATAATAATGATACCTAATTACTGTATATATAATTATTGTATATATAATTACTGTATATATAATTATGTATATATAAACCCATAGACAATTTTTTCAATTTTCTCAAACTTTTCAAGTTCTCTTCAACATAATTATTTATCTCTGTTTACATCCAACGCAATCAAGGCAAACAAGCAAAAAAGATAAACAACTTTAATGTATCATTATTTCATTTTAATTTATTTTAATATTATTAACATGAATATTCTCATCATATTATATAAAATAAGCTTTCAAATGTACTTATTAACAAGATTTCACGTGTCAAAATCAACTTATCAGTACTAGTCTATTTAAAAAAATAGATAAAATAGATCTTTAAATTTATTTTTAATAAATAGCTTATCTTAATCTAAAAATAATTTGTAACCTAAAAAGATATCTTTAAAAAATGAAGAATACTAATTGTTTAAAAATTAATTCTAACAAAAAGTAATTTTCATTGCTAATCTTATTATATAAATAAAATTTTAGTAAAAATAATTTATAAACGAAAAATAAATCATATTATATAAAGTAAGGTTTCAAAGTTACTCATTAGCAGGATGACTCACATGTCAATATCCAACGACCATAAATTTTTGTGTATTTATCTATTTTAAAAAAAATAGATAAAATATATCTTTTAATAATTTTTTTCAGTTTTTAGCTTATATTAATTTAAAAAGAATTGTTAACCTAAACATAATCTTAATCAACAAGAAAACTCTGAATATTAATTATTAAAAAATTAATTCTAAAAAAGTAATTTTCATTGCTAATTTTATTATATAAAAAATATTATATTAATAACTATTTATAAAAAATGAAAAATATATCCTATTATATAAAGTTGAGTATCAAAAGTTAGTTATCAACGAGAATTTTTCACGTGTATAATCCAACAATCAAAATTTATTCTGTATTTATATTTTATTAAATAAAAGGGAGAATTGCAAAAATGCATCTCAAAGGAGGATATTTTCATCACTACCTTTATTTTTTGGATATTTTCAAAAAATACCCCTCATTTTGGAAAAATGACTAGAATACCCTTAGATTATTATTTTTTTATCTTTTTATATTGTTACAAACTTTTTTCTCATCAAAAAAAATTTTCCCGCCAAATATTTTTCCGATTTACGAAAAAAATTTTCCCGCCAAAAAAGTTTATAAGGGAGTTTATAAAATTTTTTATAAGCGAGCTTATAAATTTAATAAGGCTTTATAAGAGAGCTTATAAAATTTTTATGGAAATTTTGAGAAATACCCTTTTTGGTGTACCTCTTTTCAAAAATGCCCCTTGTCATTTATCTTTTCAAAAATGCCCCTCATTAATACAAAAATGACAAAAATACCCTCAAAAGAATTATTATCAATTTTTCCCGCCAAAAAAAAATCCCGCCAAAAAAATATTTTTCACGCCAAAATTTTTTTTACGGAATTTCAAAAAAGAATTACAGGAATAAAAAAATTTCCGCCAAAAAATTAATTTTCCCGCCAAAATTTTTTATAAATGCACTTATAGATTTTATAAGCTCTCTTGTAAAGCCTTATAAATTTTGATAAACACCTTATAAATTTTTATAAATGCCTTATAAATTTTTATAAATACCTTATAAATTTTATAAGCTCTCTTATAAAGCCTTATAAATTTTGATAAACACCTTATAAATTTTTTATAAACACCTTATAAATTTTATAAGGTCTCTTATAAAACCTTATAAATTATATAAGCTCTATTACAAAGCCTTATAAATTTTATAAGGTCTCTTATAAAGCCTTATAAATTTTTATAAGCTCTCTTAAAAAATTTTTTAAATACCTTATAAATTTTTATAAGCAACTTATAATTTTTTTATAAACACCTTATAAATTTTATAAGCTATCTTATAAAGCCTTATAAATTATATAAGCTCTATCATAAAGCCTTATAAATTTTATAAGGTCTCTTATTAAACCTTATAAATTTAATGAGGTCTCTTATAAAGCCTTATAAATTTTATAAGGTGTTTATAAAAAAATTATAAAGTGCTTATAAAAATTTATAAGGTATTTATAAAAATTTATAAGACTTTATAAGAAACCTTATAAAATTTATAAGGCTTTATAATAATGTTTATCAAAATTTATAAGGTGTTTATAAAAACTTTATGAGTTATTTATAAATATTTATAAGGCGTTTAAAAAAATTTATAAGGCTTTTATAAAAATTTTGTAAAGATTTATAAGCGCACTTACATAAAAAATTTGGCGAAAAAATTTTTTTTGGCAGGAAAATTTTTTTTTCCTTAAACTTTTTTGTTTGAAATCCATTTAAAAAAAATTTGGCGAGAAAGTATGTTTTTAGTGGGAAAATTTTTTTTTTTCGGGAAAAATTTATAACAATATTATTAAGAGTATTTTAGTCATTTTTGTATTAATAAGGGGTAGTTTTGAAAAGATAAATATGAAGGGGCATTTTTGAAAAGGGGTACACTAAAAAGGGTATTTCTCAAAATTTCTCGAAATAAAAGATCAATGTAATTTAATTTCTAATCCTACTATATAATGTTGGATTTTCAAAAGTTAGTAACCAACGGGATTGTTCCATGTGTCAAATCCAACAATAAAAAATTATTATATATTTATGTTTTATTAAGTAAATGATACAATCAAATCCTAATTCTTTTATATAAAGTTAGTAATCAACAGGGTTGTTCCATGTGTGAAATCTAACGATCAAAAATTATTTTGTATTTATAATTGATTAAATAAAAGATAAAAATCAATTCCTAATACTATTTATAAAGTTGAGTTTCAAAGGTTAGTAGTCAACGAGATTGTTGCAAGTGTCAAATCCAACGATCAAAAATTATTCTGTATTTATATCTTATTAAGTAAAAGATAAAATAATTTCATAATCTTATTATATAAAGTTGGGTTTCAAAAGTTAGTAGTCAACGGGATTGTTCCAAATGTTAAATCTAAAAATTAAATACTATTCCATATTTATATTTTATTAAATAAAAGATAAAATTAAATCTTAATCCTATTATATAAAGTTGGGTTCAAAAGTTACTAATCAACGAGACTATTCCATATGTCAAATACTAAGATCAAAAATTATTCCGTATTTATATTTTCATAGAAAAAATGATAAAACATAAACCTATTATATAATATTGAGTTTCAGAATTATTAATTAATGGGATTATTCCACATGTTAAATCTAA
>OVBA01001204.1:0-47566 GCA_900406435.1 Lepidium aucheri
TATTTTGTTTTTTATAAATATTTTTAATATAATATTTTTCTTTATATAATAGTAATGGAATTAATTTTTGTTAGAATTAATTTTTTAACAATTAATATTCTCGATTTTCTTTTAGATTAAGATTTCTTTTTAGATTTGGATAAGCTNATTTTCTTTTAGATTAAGATTTCTTTTTAGATTTGGATAAGCTAAATATTGAAAAAATATATTTAAATATTTGTATCTACTTTTTAAAAAAAAATAGAAAAAAATCTTGAATCATTGGATCACATGAAAAAATCGTGTTAATTACTAACTTTAAGAAATTCATATCTTTATGTAATAAGATTTTGGATGAAATTTTTAGGTTGAAATAGACAGTGGACCTTCTATTTTCTACAAGTTTTTTTAACAAACCCATAAAGACTAGGTCAACTTAAAACTAGTATGTGGTTGTCGTCGCTTTTGTTCTTTCTTTTCCTTTGACCCACATACATAAGACACTATTTCACTCTTTTACACAGAGACAATTGTTCCATCTAAATTGGAGACGACAACAATGGAGCCGAAAGAGAATGGGAAGAAGCAATCGAGTGAATTCATTAATGGACCCACAAATCCTATGGTCACACCTTTGCTCAATGATCTTTATCAATTCACCATGGCTTATGCTTATTGGAAAGCTGGCAAACATAACGAACGATCCGTGTAAACACAATTCTGTGATCGATTTTTATTTTGATTTATCTTCTTCTGTATAATTGAAATTGATTGGTTTCGTTTATGTTTCTAGCTTTGATCTGTATTTTCGTAAGAACCCATTTGGTGGTGAATATACTGTGTTTGCTGGATTAGAAGAGTGTATTAAGTTCCTTGCCAATTTGAAATTGACTGATGAAGAGATCGATTTTGTTCGTGAATCATTGCCTGGATCTGAGGTATATCAAAAATTTGTTTAATTCACGATTAAACTTTGGAGTTTTTCAATCTGGGTTTCATTTTTGTGATTGAAATTAGGAAGCTTTCTGTGATTATCTTAGAGGACTTGATTGTTCTGACATTGAAGTTTATGCAATTCCGGAAGGAACAGTTGTTTTTCCTAAAATACCTCTCATGAGAGTTGAAGGACCAGTTGGTGTAAGTCTTTTATCTCTCTGATTCTCTCTTACTTGCAAAGATTAGACTATGAATTCATGAATTGTTTATGAAATTCTTAGGTTGTTCAATTGTTGGAAACTCCATTCCTCAATCTTGTCAATTATGCATCTTTGGTAGCTACAAACGCAGCTAGGCACCGTTTTGTTGCTGGAAAATCTAAGAGTCTACTTGAGTTTGGTGCTCGACGGGCTCAGGTTTCTATATATCTCTATCATCTTGTGTTTGTGCTGGATTTTAGATCTTTCTACCTCTCTCTGATGTTCTTAGTTTTGGTAATCTTAGGGACCAGATGGTGCGATAAGCGCATCGAAATATTGCTACCTTGGAGGTTTTGATGCAACAAGGCAAGTCTTTACTTTTTTGTTGTTTGTTAAAAGGAACACTTGAATAGTAACAAAGAAATGATTTGTTTTGTGTTGTTGGGTAATTTTGCTAATTGGCAGCAATGTAGCAGCAGGAAAACTTTTTGGGATACCTCTGCGTGGAACACACTCTCATGCTTATGTTAGCTCTTTCATGGTCAGTTCACTTCAGAATAAATTTAGTTTTCCTATGTGAAGGTTATACAGTTTTAGCAGTATCTTGCTAAGTTCATTACAATACATACTTGAGTTAGCAAGTAGGGGAACAACACCAAGTTTCTTGGAAATATGTTGTTCTTGTTGATCTATGTCTTACCACTAGGAGAAGTTCAAGTCTGCGGCTTTGTGTTATAACTCTATTAGCAACAGTTCTGAAATCCGCTTATATCCTTGTTCATCAACATCATAAAAGAAAGTCGAAGTATTTAGTAATTACCAGAAATTTGGTTTGCAGAGCACTGATGAGATTGTTGACAAAGCGCTTCGCAGTGCTGATGGTAAAACCACGAGTGAGGATTTTGTCAGTGTGGTTCAGACATGGCTAAAAAAGATTCAGGTTTGCTAGTGAAATCTGGATTTTGCTCTTTTTCTGTCTGCTTTCTTGTCTCAGGACCACTGCTCTATATTTGGTTCAGACCTTTAAACTCTTGTCGCACTTTTTCGTATGTTTTGTTTCCTTGTGGATAACAGTATACACCATCTCTTCGTGGCATTTTCTCTGAGACAAATCAAAGCGAGCTAGCAGCTTTCACCTCCTATGCGCTTGCATTCCCCAAAACATTTCTTGCCCTCGTAGATACATACGATGTAAGCGTAAAACACCATAATAGATAGCTCATTTGAGCCTTAAGATTTCTAATAAACTGTTGTATTAGTGTTTTGCCGTCTGTGTTTACAGGTGATGAAGAGTGGAATCCCTAATTTCTGTGCAGTTGCTTTAGCACTCAATGACTTGGGGTGTGTAAGAAGATTCTCTTGCTCAATACCTGATTTTTCAACATCAGTGGCTTGAATGTTAAGGATTTCACGACTTTGTATTTTTTCGGACACATGGAATCTGAGATGCAGTTAATTTTTGTTATGCTGTACAGATATAAAGCATTAGGCATTAGACTAGATTCAGGTGACTTAGCATATTTATCCACAGAGGTTAGGAACTTCTTCTGCATGGTAGAAAAAGAACTAAAAGTCCCTGGTTTTGGGAAGATGGGCATCACTGCTAGTAATGATCTAAATGAAGAGACGATTGATGCTTTAAATAAACAAGTGATTCCCTAACCCTTCTCTTAAGTGTCTCCATAAGCCACTTAGATTTAAGTTTGAATCATTTATGTTTTTATTTTATCTCGGTAGGGACATGAGGTGGATGCTTTTGGCATCGGGACCTACTTAGTCACTTGTTATTCGCAAGCGGCCTTAGGTTGCGTTTTCAAACTTGTGGAGATAAACAATCAGCCTCGGATCAAACTTTCTGAAGATGTTACAAAGGTAAAAACTCTTCCTCTCTTTCTTCCTCTCGGGTCTTCGATCATGTAAAGTTACATTCCACTTAGTTTGATTGTTATTCGTTTTTTTTTCAGGTATCTATACCATGTAAAAAGCGAACTTACAGATTATACGGGAGAGAAGGTTACCCTCTGGTGGATATAATGACAGGAGAGAACGAACCACCTCCAAAGGTAAATGAAGAGAGCTCTTTCAAAGATACTAATCTCATCACTTTCTTTCATCTTACATGATAATTTTCTGCAACTTTTTAGGTCGGTGAGCGAATACTATGTCGTCACCCATTCAATGAATCGAAAAGAGCATATGTAGTGCCACAACGTGTTGAAGAGCTTCTCAAATGTTATTGGCGTGGAACTGCAGGTAAAGATTTCATTCATTACTGTTAACTATAACTTTGCTTCTCAACTCATTCTTGCTTCTCTTTCTCTGCAAATGAAGATAAACCAAGAGAAGAGTTACCACCATTAAAAGAGATAAGAGACCGCTGCATCAATCAGCTTGCATACATGCGACCTGATCATATGAGAAGATTAAACCCAACTCCTTATAAGGTTCTTAATCTTTACCTACAAAACATGTTTTCGATTTTTCCGAAAACACTCTGTTAAATGGTTTAGTTCTTGGTTTCAGGTTAGTGTCAGTGCGAAACTGTACGATTTCATTCACTTCCTATGGCTCAATGAAGCACCAGTTGGTGAATTGCAGTGAACATAACAAAACAAGAATGGTTTTTGTTGAAGCAATGTATATATATATATTTATATACCACACAGCATCACGAACCTGCATCAAGAGTTTTGCATTTTCTCTTCTTACAACATTTTGATGTTTACTCATACACTTTATTGTTGTAGTAAAGTTTCATCTTCTTACTGAAAAAAGTTTCATTGCGACTTCGTTTTCAACTGATTCAGTTAAAAAAGTTTACCTTTTACCATTGTAAACATTATAGAAGAAATTTACTTTACTAAGATAGTTCAAAGTTAATGTCGATGATTTAGTTCGTTTTCTCTAAGTATTGTTCCTTACTCTCTTTTTTTTCAAAACAATTAGATTGATAAAACTCAATATAAGTCGAATTTTATCATGCAAGATTACACGTTATTACGGAAAATATTGTTAATCACTTGATCAAAAAACTTATCCGACTGCATAATCTTTTTTCTAATTTTTTTTTCTTTCTACAATTTATCGAAATTTTAATTTAAGGCGAATTTCATGTACAAATTTCTTAATTTTTATTTTTTTTAGTTCTTTTTAATGTAAAATTTTCTTTCATCCAAAATGGACAACCAATCTCAAATTCATATTTTTATATAAAATGTGATTTTTTGTCAATACTAGATTGACAATGCCCGATCCATAAACTAAAGTATATCCTTAAAATCTTCTTTTAAGCTACCATAATACAGCAGATAGGAATCGAATTTTGATGTCAAATCATTAGCTAAATCATTTTAACCACCAGACTGAGAACAACTCGGTCTTTTAAAGTGTGATTAGAAAAAAAATTCATAGACCTGTACTAATTATATATATTTAAATAAATTTTTATATTCAAACCAAACCAAATAGTTATATATTAAAATTACCGGACCTACCTAAAACGTAAATAGTTCGAATCTGGTAATAAAATTTCTATATTGAGTCAAGTAATAAACCAAAAAAAGTCCAAATTTTACGAAACAAACCAATATAGCCTTAGTATGAATTATCATAGACAAACGTAACTTTGGAGTTACGATGGTCTGCAAATAGCCGTGGCTTTGAGGGCAGGGCATTGAATAAGGTGTAATAAATTTTTGTTACATGTTTTTTTGTCCTTGTGCGTGCGTTTTAAAAACAATTTTCTTGGCTAAAAAGTTCAATTTACTAAAATAAAAATATACTCCTAGGAGTTATTATAATTTTTTCACATAATTTAAGAAATTACTTAATTTATCTATTAATTAAATTTATTTACAGTTCTAATATTACTTTTTTACCAATAAGTCTTACGTGTATAAAAGTCTTTTAGAATTCTTCTTTAAGCAATTCCATCATAATTAACAACTTATTTATTTTATGCAGTACTTCGACAAAACCTTATTCATAGCTCAATCACATTCTTCGAACTCCAAAAAAAATTAAGTGAGATTATGTGATGTTCTAGAATCAAATTCCAGTGGAAAAAATGTGATCTTAACACTGAACCAAACACATTTTACCAAAAACAAATTAAAAACAAATTTCTCAAAATCTTGAATGGAGACAATGAGTTTGTGGTCAAGTGGTAGGAGTTGGGTCTATGACATTAAAGAGTTCATAGATTTGTTTCTCCTACTATGTGAAACTAAAACATATTTTTCTAGTCACCCCTACACGAATATGGATCTATGCTTTCGGTTTATTTGAATAATCGGATGTGAAAGTCTAACTGTGGGCTGCACCACTCCCTGAAAATAGTCCAAAACCCCTCCCATAAAGTTTGAGAACTCCTGAATTACCAAATAAATTGAATAGATCTCTTTTAAAATCACTCACAATTTAAAGCATATTCTTAATTTTTTTTATTTTATAGTTTGATTTGTATGTTTATGAGATGAAAGTTAAAACTACAAACAATGATCAAAAAGATTTTCAGCACAAAAATTTATAAAAATGTCGTTATAAAAACATATAGACGCTTTTGCTTTTGCTCGAATGGTCCATGAGAGAGTTTTGGTTTTTAGTCTACGAATATATGGCATAGTAATAAAAATGGTCCACAATCATTTGTTCTTGCATTTATTTAGAATAATGGGATTTAGACAAAATTTATATGTTATTATATTTATCTCAAATATCTATATGTATTTGGGGCCAGTGGATCATAAGTTCCAAACTATATGATATAACCCTTGAAGAATTTTAAAGTTTTTTTAATATTAATTTTTAAAAGATTTCAGTACCGAGAGTACTAAAGGTTTGAGTCTTGTGTCAGAAATTCAATATGATTAAAATCTTTTTATAATAAAAACAGTTGGTTTGTTAAATTTGTTTGGTACCATTTAGTTCATAACAAGAAATGCAGGTAAAATATCCAATAGTTAATTGAAGTGATAAAATCAACAAATTTTATATTCCTTCAGACCAAGTAAATTTTATCAAATTCTTTTAATGTTATTTAATAATATATATTTTTAAAAAATTACTTTCCCACCGCTTACATTATGTAGAAATTTGGCTAATGATCGGTTAGTTATGGTCCAATTTTGATAAAAAAATACTTTCACAAAAAAGAGATATTTAATTTTAATTTTTTAAAGCGAAATCTTTATGGTTTTTTTACTCCAAATCAAACAAGATATTTTCACTAAATCAAATTTTGAGAAAATAATTAATTTACCTATAAAAATGATACAAAAAGACAAAAAAAAAACTCAGACGTAAAAATCAGGATTTTTTATCTCACTAAAACCGCCTAAAAAACTAAGTTGAGTTGGTTCAAATGGTTAAAGATTCCTTTAATTGCTTTTTTGGTAAAGTTCGAATTCTGCCGGCTGCAAATCATTCTTGGTCATCCATAGATACTTTAAATGATAAGAAAACTAAGACTTCTATAGATATGAAGATTAGTCTGGATCTAAGTTTGAGATTCTCTGATTATAACAGAAAGAAAACCGCTAAAAAGTGACCAAAAAAAAAAATCAAACTCTATCAAGAACAATCAAATTAAATTCAATGAACTGAACAATCTCCGCTTGACTAATTATTCACATGAACTGATTCTTTTTATAAATAGTTGGATCGATGAGATTTGACGTATAACTAAAATTCCTTAAATTTTAATATTAATTATATGCAATTACACGACTCTTTGAAATCAAACTCTAATTGGAAATGTTGTAGAGATAAAGATTTAACTACTTACTAAAGATATTTCTCCATTTTCACATATTCAAATTGTAAACATTTTGTTTTGGGTGTTAAGAGCATATTGAACGACAAAAACACAGTAACAAAAGAACATTAAAATGAGAGGACAAAACTGAGTGTGGGGATAGAAACTTATCATCTACAAAAACAAAACAAAAAATTGCACAGAAGATTCCTTGAAGAGAAAGAGTTTAAGCTAAAAGACACAAACTTTCTCCTACTTTTCTTTTAACTTTTACACAAAACAAAATCTACTCAAACTCATAAAGCTTCCATGTTTTTTCTGTGCATTCGTACTTAAAATATTCTTCTTCTATTCTCGAAAAATATTACATTAAAAAAAATTGATTAAAAATTAATTTTATTAAAAAAAACTAAAGGAAAAACTAAAAAGTTAAAAAAATTAACGTACGCTTCTTCTTCTTCCTTCTTCTTCACTGTAACTTAACCCATTCGTAACGTCCTTCTAATGGCTTCTCTTTCTCAAAATCAAAATTATACCTAATTTCATAACCAAACAATCTTTAATTAGCTTCAAATTTTAAATTACAAATTGTAAAAAAAAAAAAAAAAAAAATCAAATTCAAACTTACTTCTTTTTGAATTTATCATTGATTTTTTTCTCAGCTTCAGCAAAGAAATCTTCAATTTCAGATTCTATCGTCGATTTCGTTACCTCCTCCATTGATTTTTTCTCACTGCAACAACAATTCGATGATGATTCTTTAATCATTGATTCGAAAGCTGGTGATGAACAATTCTCCATTGATTCTTCTTCTTTAGTCTCTCTAAGATTATCAAAAAGCTTTCTCTTAGTATTCCTGAAGAAAACCAGAAGCAAAAAATTGATTTTAATATATTGAACCAAAGATTGTGAATAAATGCGAAAATTAAACCGGGAAAATTATAAAAATCTTCAAATTTCAAATAATTTTCACTCACCTTTGATACGTCGACGTTTCAGTTTCACCATCTTTATCATCAACCTGCAACAACAACAAAAAAAATTAAATTCAAAATTTTCAAAAACATTAAATGAGATCTACAGTTATAAAGAATCTAGAATCCATATTTAATGACCTCTAGATCTATAAATTCGTTACTCTCACAACAAGAAGACAAATTCGACGATGAAACTCCATTATTGTTATTATCATCAGAGATTGATTTATAAACAATTCTTCTACTTCGAAGTTGCATATACGTTGATGAAACTCCAGCTTCTACAATTCCTTTAGCTTTTCTGTATTTTCTCACCATTTTTTTTTTAGCTTACGTGTTTATGAAGCTAGATTTCTGAGAGAAAGAGATGATTATAGTTGAGAGGTTGAAGAAGAAGAAGATGATGATGAAGTTTTGGAATTAACGGTCAGGATTAAGTTTTGATTGAGAAATTGCGTGTTTAGGTGGTCCCGTTATAGTGACGGGGAATCTTTGAAGGCGCCGTTATTTGGATTGGATGATGTTAACTATATTAACGAAGAGATAAGTGACACGTGTCGGTTATAAACGGTGAGTTAACGGAACGGGAGGCGTAATAATTGTGGTGTAACTAACTTGTTTAAAGACCCTTTATTATATTGTTAATTCACAAATTTGCCATTACAAGGACCATAATTGAATATTCCGTTTGTTATGCCACTGGTCACATGTAATTATGTAGATTATTTTATTTTATTTTGATATAGAAGCGTTTTTGAGAATTATAATTTTTTTTTTTGTTAAGACTTGCTTAGAATTGTTATAACCCCTATGGCTGGTGTCACCGCTTGAATAAAGCAGTTGAAAAAAATGAATGATTATAACGAAAATCGTTTGAAAATTAAAGTTGATGGGTAATATTGTAATAGTTGAATAGTGTAGTTTAATAAAAGTTAGTATACTTTTCTTATAATAATTATTTTCAAAGACATGTAAATAAATATGTTTGGAAACAACGGTTCCAATATCTATAAATAGGTCCAAAAATGATGTTTCGAAATATTTATTTTAACCGCTGTTTTAAAATAAAGTATCAAAATAAATATATAGTTTGCAAATGACATTTTTAATACTATCAATCAAAATCTATATGTAAGTGATGGTGGCAATTGCTATGCATACCAATCATATTCCAAATCAACAAGATACATTCACTAAACCAAAATTGGAGCAAATATTTTATTTAGTAACAAAATGATACAAAAAATGATTACACTCATAAAAAAGTCTGTGTTTTTATATTCTAAAATCGCCTGCAAAACCTAATTTGACTTAGTTCAATTCGAGTCTTTCTTGTTGCAAAACATCATTGGCCACCCGTATACACTTTAAGTAACAAGAAAACCCATAGTACTATGGCCCAAAGATTAGACTGGACTTATGTTTGAGATTTTTCGATTATTACGAAAAAAATGGTCTCCAAACCCAAATCTTCATCATCATGTCTCCCAGAGTGATTAAGAGAAAACTATATAAGCAAGAACATAGGGAGAAAATGAAGCAAGAAATAGTCATTTCACGAGACTAATACCACTACCTTACACGAGATAAAACAATGCATAAGTTTTTTTGTGGGAAAGTCTTTTTTGCTTGAAAAAGAGAGTGACAATGTTAGTGTATTTGAGCATCTGCATTGCAAGGTTCTCGTAAGAATCTCTTAGAGACAAAAACATAATAAAATATTAAATCATACTTTTTTAAAATTTTATTACTATATATTTTTTGATTAGAAGCTCTTGTGAGAGAGTATCTTGTAATGCAAATGTTCTTAGATTTACAATGAATCCGGTCTCATTTTCGTGCCGATATTTTTAATTCTCTTCTACAAGTTTCTTCGAGCCGATATTTTAAATTCTCTTCGACAAGTGTTTTCATCATATTTGCTTGGGGTAGGTTTCTAGTAGGGTTTTTTGGGAGAGCAATAGTTTGTATTAAGGAAAAAAACATTAATGCTATGAAATTAAATAAATAAAAAATTGATATAGATATTTTTTTTTAATCATAGTTACATAATAAAAAATCGAGAAAAGTCATAGTTACACTTCATGAACACTAATATATTTTTTTCTAGGTATATAGAAGATCTATGTGTTAAAGGATCTTTCTAGTTTTTGTAAATTTCAAACTAGAAAATGAGAAACTTTATACCTTTTAAGCTTTTTCGATATATATATATATATTCCCTCCGTTTCATAATAAATGTTGTTCTAGCATTTTGCACACAAATTAAGGAAACATATTAAACTTCTATTATACCTTTGAAAACTAATTGACTTTTTAATGTTCTTTTTATTTGATTGGTTGATAATAAGGTTAAATTAGACTATTTATGCTAAAAGTTATATTGGAAATATAGAGTAATACTTATTTTGAAACGAAAATATAAACCTAAAATGATACTTATTGTGAAAGAGAGAGAATATATTATTTTTTGATGTTTTCAATCCTAACTGAGATTTACTGACATATATGGAAAATATGTAATTATTTTGACTTCACTATGGCTTGTTTTCTTTGAAAAATGTTGTCATCAATTTACAAACATTCATTTCTATTTCAATTTACAAAGCTCTTTACACTTTTAACAGTTCAATGTAACTATTGGCATGACGTAACTAGCTCGTGTTTGTGTTTCTGGATATGTAATCATCTGAATATTAAACATAAATTATGTTACATATATATATATATATATATTTTAAGGGATAGATCTGGGGATTGAAGATGAATCTTCTAAGATCGAATCTTGTTTTGTCACTAGATGTCATTGATCATTTACTCCGTTGACTGCAGCTAAGATAGTTCTTAAAGAAAAAAATAATAATCTACATAGTTAGTAAAGAATTATAATTTTTTTTTCTCAAAAACTGGATGGATAATGTACCATACATAGTCTAAAGTTCGCTAACACCCTAAAACTCTTTTTATTCTATCAATTGTGATTAGGAGAAATCGAAACTTTGACATTCAACTTATTAGTTAGAATATCTTAATCACCAAATTGAGAAAAATTTGGCAAAATTTTATAATTCTTAGTTACAATAATTCAATGTCTAAATATCACATATATATATATATATATATTCAATGTTTAAACTGAGACAACATAATTCATTTGAGTATGTTGTCTATTAATATTTGCAGGTTGTTGTTTGTCTTTTGAGTTTTGTAAGATTTTCAGTCTTTTTCTACTTCTCGTATATTTTTGAAACATCTGTCAAAACATAAAATAGTATAATAATTTAATAGTTATAACAATAATTTAATCTCAAGAGAGGAAAAATTGAGAAAAACTTTCCAATATGCAGAAACCAACAAAATCCTATTAGACGAAAAAAAAAAAAAATCCTATTAGAGTTATCAAAAATGACAAATTAAGAAAGGGACTCTTAAACGAGGACAAAAAAGGCTCTTGCTAATATCCAGAATCAATAAAAACCATAAACAAATTTTTATCGTCGCTTTCTAAAAGCATTTATTCTCTTACATCTCTGCTGCAAGTGTCTTCTCATAATATTTTTGTTTTTAAGATTATTATTAACCGACACTGTAAATAATAGAAAGAAAGAAAATACAAGAGGTCTGATTAGTGGCACTAAACAAACGGTTGCTCAAGAGTGCGGAAAATCAAAAATTAATTTTGGGCATTTCGATTGCGAAAGCTAGTCCGTCAGTATCCCATTTATTATTTGCAGATGATAACCTTTTTTTGTAGAGCAAACACTACCGAAGCTGGCTATATTATTAAAATGTTAAAAAATTATGAAGAGTTATCTGATCAACAAATTAATTTTGATAAATCATCCATTCAATTTGGCCATTCGGTTCCAGACTCAGAGAAACCAATGATTCACCTAATTTTAGGAATACAAAAATTGGGTGGTATGGAATCCTATCTTGATCTCCCAGAAAGTATTGGAGGGGCAAAGACAAAGGTGTTTGCTTTTGTTCGGGAAAAATTACAAGAAAGGATCAATAGTTGGTCCTCGAAATTTCTCTCTAAAGGTGGTAAGGAAGTATTGACAAAATCAGTTCTCACAGCCTTACCAACCTATGTCATGTCATGCTTTAAAATACTAAAAAATGTAATTTCAAAGCTCAACTCGGCTATATCAAATTTTTGGTGGTCAAACTCTCAGAATTCAAAAAGTATCCATTGGATGAAATGACAAAGTCTATGTATACCAAAATTGGAAGGGGGACTTGGATTCCGTGCTCTAGCAGAATTCAATTCAGCATTTCTGGAAAAGCAGCTATGGCGGTTAATTGATTTCCCGAAGTCATTATTTGCCCAGGTTATGAAAGGAAGGTATTATAAAGATAAATGTCCTATAACTGCAAAAATAATCTCTGCACCTTCCTATGGTTGGCGTAGCATTGTTTCTGCAAGATCTCTTGTTTGCAATGGGATAATTAAACGGGTGGGAGATGGTAAAATAATTGCAGTATGGCAAGATCCTTGGATCCCTGATACAACTCCAAGAGCTGCCATTGGCATTGATCCGACTATCTACCCGGATCTTACTGTCGGCTAATTTATTGATTCTCAGTCTAAATCTTGGAAGGAAACTCTAGTAAGACAATATTTAGTGCCAAAATATGTTCAATTAATTTTGGGCATTGCTATTCCTCGTCGATCTAAACCAGATTTTTGGGGGTGGCATTATACAAAATCTGGTCGTTATACAGTTAAATCTGGATACACGACATCACTTAGTCATTATTTTTCTACAAATAAGAAATATGGTCCTAATTTCAGAGCTTTACAAGCCAAAGTATGGCAATTGGATTGTCCTAATAAAGTAAAACATTTTATTTGGAAATCGATTTCTGGATGTACAGCAGTAAAGCAAAACTTAAATAGTCGAGGTGTTAACTGTGATCCAGTTTGCATAAGATGTGGTGCAGATAAGGAATCGATAAATCATGCTTTGTTTGAATGTCCTCCGGCACTTCAAACATGGGCACTATCAAGCATCCCTTCTGCCTTTGATGTCTTCCCAGGAAAATCTATTTGGTATAATCTAGATTATCTTTTCTGGCATATCCCAGAAAATATTGATGTCTCTATGTTTCCATGGCTCCTTTGGAATATCTGGAAAGCAAGAAATGACAGTTGTTTCTCTGGTTTGTGTAAAGATCCACCAGATGTACTAGCCCTCGCAGAACAAAGTGCACTTGAGTGGTCACAGGCGAGGCATACACGAGTTTTTCAAGGTCAACAAGGTGTCAGCAATGCTGTTGTTTGGCCAGAAGTTTCTAATCCATGCACTGGATGTCCAGCCTTCTCTGGTTATAGGTGTTTTGTTGATGGCTCCTGGAAAAAGGATGATCTTTTCTCAGGTCTTGGTTGGGTGTGCTTCAGTGATGATGCCAAGGGTGGCCTTGCGGGGGCTTTTCAAATCAGGAGCGGATTATCACCATTACACTCGGAAGTGGAAGCGCTACTTTGGGCCATGGAATCTCTAGTGGAATATCAAATCTTGGAGGTGGAGATAGCGACATATTGTACAGATGTCCTCAAGATAATGTCAAGTCTAAATGATTGGCCGGCTTTTCAGACATATCAGGAAGAATTTATCAGGTTGAAGTCTGTGTTTCAGTCTTTTTCTCTCAATGTAATTCCACGTTCTCTTAATCATAGAGCAGACTCTCTCACTCGTGCTTATAGAGAATCGATTATTGGATTGAATCCATGTATTAATGTTTTTTATTAATATATGAAATTCTTGGTTGACAAAAAAAACAAACGGTTGCTTCTTTTCTTTTTAGATAATTTATTGAATTAAGTACAAATTATGCCTAAATTATTTCAATAGATAAAAGTATTGAAAATTACTAGAATAGTTTTTGGAATTTTTTATATACCATTTTGCCTTTTTTGATGAGTAAATAAAAAAATAATTACAAAAATATGCCACGTCATCACGCGGAAATGGTTGAATTTGACTAAACTAAATGAATGCAACATAGTCAAGTTGATAAAAGTTTAGTATAGTTGATATAGTGTATGGTAAAGTTACGGATAACCCATGGTTGAGTTCGTGTTCTTCGTGGTCAAGTTAATATTGATAATAGTAGAGTTGAAAATAAGATAATATTGTGTGTGTTCGAGTTCATTTTTCCCATGATACAGTTCGTTTTATCAGTGATAGAGTATGTTTTCTCCTTAGTGGAGTTCGTTTTCTCCTTGGTGGAGTTTGTTTTCTCCTTGGTGGAGTTCGTTTTCTCCTTGGTGGAGTTCATTTTCTCCATGATATAGTTAGTTTTCTCCGTGATCGAGTTGATAATGACCCATAGTAGAAGTGAATATAGTGTTTAATAGAGTTCATTTACCCCATGGTATATTTCATTTTCTCCATGGTAGAGCTCGTTTTCACTTTGGTAGAGTTGATAGTTATATAAAACATTGTATGGTTGAGTTCGTTTGTTACCATAGTCGAGTTAAGATATCATTCATGGTAGAGTTAGTCATGGAAACCTAGTCTTTAAATGACGAATTTACCTCTCCTTTATTATCTTCACCAGCCGCTCTCTCCCCCCACCTTCCACAATAATTGTCTCCATTAAAGCTCGATTAAGCTCAAATGTTTGCTCCAAACTCAACAAATTTTCGATCCACGATTATAAAATTTTGATTGAAGCTCGATTCACCGTTTGGTCTAGCTATGGATGAAATTGTTTTGGTGTCTGGGAGCTGGAGTTTTAACCAAAACTAGTGGGTTTTTTTTGTTGAGCAACACTTACGGATGTCGGATAATACGGATTGGCAAAGATCTTGGTTATGATGAATTTATGCGGATGGTGTATGAAGATTTTGGTTTGAGTGAACAAAGTTATGAGGTAAAATTAAGCTACATGTCAAATCTATTCATGCAATCACTACCCCAAGATACTCCTCCAATCTTTGTGAGTAATGGAAGACAATTGCAATTGTTTGTGAAACAATTACGTAAAGAAGCAATTCGTCTATGTGTAGAGATTTCCATTAGATCTTGTGTTTCAGAGACATTTTGTAAAGATGGTAACTACGATGGTGATGGTAAAGTTCATTCTAAGGTGGAGAACTATGATTCAATATTTGGTAGAGTTAACGCATGTTTTGGTCGAGTTGTTCCTCGATTTGGTCGAGTTGATCCTGAATGTAGTAGAGTTGGATTTGAAGATGTGAAACACGAGTTTGAACATGATGAAGACGAAGATGCAGAACTCAGATTTGGTTACTGCAATGATATGGATGGCGCAAGCTCAGATGATGAAGAGTACATAAGTGTGCGTAGGAAATCGAAGGAAGAAGAAAAGAAAAACATCTCGGGAAAACAAGAGGAGAAGCCATTCTATGCTGATTATTTGGACATAGAAATGTCCTCAGTAGAATTGGCGGTCGGGCAACAATACTCATCAAAATCTGACCTTGCGACAAGGTTGAAGATGCTATTAGTATTACAAAGGTTTGACTTCGATGTTATGACTTCATCGAGGTCAGTGTTGGATGTGAAATGTTGGATACCTAACTGTCAGCGGAGAGTGCGAGCTTCTTGTATTGATGATAGTAGTTGTTTCTTTGTTCGGATTTATTGTGGAGAACAAAATTGTTTTATAATAAAGAGATCTGGTCGGGTGTGCCAAGCAACCACTAAAGTTCTAGGACAGTTGTACATGGAATTCGTAGGTGGAATTAGACCGTCTGTTCTACCTAATCATGTTGCTGATTCACTGAACAAGCGATTCGGTTTGAAGGTAAAGCGCAAAATAATGGTTGAGTTTACATGTTGTTAAGTATAGTTGATTTGTTTTAGTCAAGTTCATGTTGATAGTTTAGTCGAGGTCATATTATTTAGTTGAGTTTATGATGATAGTTTAGTCAAGTTCATTTGCGTTAGTAGTTCATGATGGTATAGTTTAGTCGAGTTCATGATTGCATTTGATTTAGTCGAGTTCATATCATTTAGTTGAGTTCATAATACATGTTAGTATAGTTGGTGTTCTCAGCGGTCTGGTTTAGTTGAGTTCATGATGATAGTTTAGTCGAGTTTATTTGCGATAGTCAAGTTCATGAATGTATAGATTAGTCGAGTTCATAATGCATGTTGGTATAGTTGGTGTTCTAAGCGGTGTGGTATCATTGAGTTCATTTTTTAGGTGTTTTATAATGCAACTGAAGTACTGGAAGACACATCGTACTTTAAAGCAAGCACGTGCACTAGCTTCAGGAACTACTGAAAGTAGTTTTGAAGAACTACCGTCCTACTTGTTTGCGATTAGAAGAGCAAATCCCAGAACCGTTATCAAACTTGAAGTTAACGGTCAAGATAGGTTAAAGTTCCTATTCTTAGCATTCAATGCAAGTATTAGAGGATTTCCTTACATGAGGAAGGTTGTAGTTGTTGATGGTACCTTTTTGCAAGGAAAGTATAAAGACACTCTTCTAACTGCAACCATGCAAGACGGTAACTTCAACATATTTCCTATGGCTTTCGGTGTGGTTGATTCCAAGAATGATGAGTCTTGGGAATGGTTTTTTAGACAGAAAAACCATGTTATAACTGATGATAAAGAACTAGCCATCATATCAGATAGACACAATTCTATCGGTAAAGCCATAAAGAATGTGTACCCACTGTCTGCTCGGGGAATTTTCACCTACCACCTATGTAAAAACATTTTGTCAAAATTTAGAGGGGGAGAATCCTTTAAGTTGTTCAAGAAAGCTGTCACTGCATATAGGGTTGACGAGTTCAACACAATCTTTGGTCAAATTGAAGCTTTAAATCCAAGACTTCATGCATACTTGGAAAGAGCTGATGTTCGATTGTGGAGTCGAGTTTATTTTCCTGGAAACAGATACAATTTTACAACATCAAACATAGCAGAATCAATCAACCATGTGTTATCCGAAGCAAGAACTTTTCCTATTGTGCAGCTAATAGATGCAATTAGGGCAATGTTAACCCGTTGGTTCGCAAAGAGGAGGACAAAGGCTAGCCTAATGACCATTGTTCTAACTACAACAACTGAAAAGCTCTTAAAGGTATTATTATTTGATCTTTGGTCAGGTTTACTGAAGTTAGAAATGCTGCATGATGAAGTTCATACTTGTTGGTAGAGTTCATACATTGTTAGTAGAGCTCATACTTTTTTAGTGGAGTTTATATTGTTTAGTCGAGTTCATCCTTTTTAGTGGAGTTCATACTGATGTTGGTAGAGTTCATACTATGTTGGTAGAGTTAATACTTACTTGATATAGTTTGTCCAATTACAGAGCATGATTGACAAAGTTAGGCAGTTCAATGTGCAAGACATAGATGAACACCAGGCTGTGGTATCTAGATCAACATCTTCTTATTTGGTCAATTTGGCTGAAAAAATGTGTTCTTGTAAGTAGTTTGACGTCGAAAAAATTCCTTGTGTTCATGCCATTGCCATTGCTGTCACATGGCATTGATCTACAATCGAAATTACTCATGCCTACTATCACACGAGCTACTTGTACAACGCTTACTCCAATCGGAACTCTGCCGAGGGATGCAACTATTCCAGTTCCGTTGGATATGAGCCGTAAAGTGTGTAAACCACCCCACGCACGTTAACAAGCAGGAAGGCCAAAGAAATCTAGGATTAAAGGCTGGTTCGAGTGTTCGGGAGAGGCAAAGCGACCAAGGAAAATTTCAGCTTGTTCTAGATGTAAAGAACTAGGTTACAATGCTCGTACATGTAGAGAAAACATACAATCTTGATGATCTCTATGAGTTAAATTTGTACTCTTTAATATATGAACTGTATGGTTTAGAAGAGTTCACACTAGCATGGTGGAGTTGATGATTATGGTGGTAAAGTTCATACTGACGTTGGTAAAGTTCATTCTATTGTGGTGGAGTTTATACTGTTGTTGGTAGAGTTGGTATTGATGTTGGTAGAGTTCATAATGTTGTTAGTAGAATTGATACTGATTATGGTGGAGTTGATACTGATGTTAAATTAAGAACATAATGATGTTGGTAGATTAGAGGTTTAATTAACAAAAGGTGTTCATAGTAATACTATCAAAGGACCAAAACCAAAAAATAAATATTGGTCCTTCAAGAGTATAAAAGAGCCATGCCATAAGAACATGGTAACTCAACCAAAAGAAACTCTACCAGCCTAAGACCCTAAAACAAGGAGTAAATCTACCATTCTAGGAGTAAGTCTTGGGAGGCTGTCACGAGGAGTGCCTTATCACACAATTGTCGAGGGCCTGGATCAGTGTATGCAATAGTCTCCTTCACCGGAAGTTGTTCTCTAAAGTCAATAGCGTATTTGAGGCGTGTGAAGGTAACATAGTCATCGTGTAGTCCCTCAAAGTTGCAACCAATGACTAGACACTCAATAAACTTCATACATTACATGCCACAATCGCCTGATCATTTATTACGCGGAATGCCTTTCACCATCCGTGATATTTTATAGGTGGCCGCACTAACATGTTGACGCATCTCTGGTGGTGAAAAGCGTTTTATCATCTTTGGAATCATCACGGCGTAAGGCCTAAAAGAAATGAATAGAAGAAATCATTAGAACGTAAGTTCAACGAATAATAAACTCTACCAAACCAACAAAAAACTACACCAAACTATCAACCAACTTTACCAATCTAACTATCACCTCTACCGTGATGTACACGAACTATACCAAAAAAACAACCAACTCAACCAAAATAACAAACCAACTCTACCAAACTAACAACCAACTCTACCAAACGAACAACCAACTCGACCAAACAATACAAGAACTATACCAAACTAACAACGAACTCGACCAAACAATACAAGAACTATACCAAACTAACAACCAACTCGACCAAACAATACAAGAACTATACCAAATTAACACCCAACTATACTAAGCTGTACACCAACTACATCATACTATTACCTAACTCTGCTAAACTAATAATCAACTCTACCAAGAAATCCACGAGCTATACCAAACTAACAACAAACTATACTAAACGAACAATTACTCTACCAAGGTTGGGTCAGGATCGTATACTCGAACCTTCCCTTGTATCAAATCAACCTCTACAGCCACCCAATGGTTGTTGTTAATATTGTGAGGAATGTAAATCGTATCTACGTCTCACATCCATCGCTTGTTGGTGGCACAAAACGTGAGCATAATGCCATTAAAGAGGTCTTTAAACCCATTTGTCCAGATGAAAGTCGACTCCTTTCCCACATAATCTCTCCAGTATTGGTTACACCAACATCCACAAAATAGTGGATCGAGGAAAGCAAACCGACTACTCCTGAAATGACTGGGTGTTTGCAAAGATCTTTGTCGGAAAAGATTCATGCTCGCTGACATATGCTGTAAAACAAACAAAAAACAGAATTTAATGATAGTGGTTGAACTCTACTAAACGTGGAATGAACTACACCATATAAGAGAATGAACTATACTAACTACATGAGAACTACACCAAACTACAAGAGAACTATACCAACTATACCAAACTACAAGAGAACTATACTAAACTACCAGTAAACTATACCAAACTACATGAGAACTATACCAAATACAAGAGAACTATACCAACTATACCAAACTACAAGATACTATACCATACTACAAGAAAACTATACCAAACTCGAGCTTACCAAATCATGAAGCCACCTATATTGATCGATAGGCCACTTCTCTTTTGGCGACACCAAGCAGAGATAGAAATCCGCTATTGGACTGGACGAACCATCGACGGTCCTTTCCCTACATAATTTGCAAATATCCTAGAGAACATAAGAGAGAGGACAATTATTGGACTGTGAAAATCACGCATAGAGATATTGCTTACAATTCGTGCAATACATAGTCACGTAGCCATAGCATTGAAATTTTTGGAATCGGCCCAAAAGGATCATACACGGCAAGAGAATATACCACGTTCTTCTTAATCCTCTTAACAATAGAACATCCAATGAAAAGGGATACCTGTAACACGGACACGACCATGTAAAATGGTTGGATACACTTGATAAATGAACTCGACCAAGTTGTTTATGAACTCTACCAAGCTGTAAATCAACTTGACTAAGTTGTTTACGAACTCGACCTACATGTGTACGAACATGACTAAGTTGTTTATGAACTCGACCAAGAAGTATACAAAATATACGAACTCTACCAAGATGTAAATGAACTCTACCAAGCCGTAAATGAACTCTGCTGAGTTACCTGATTTGCAGCTAGTAGTTGTAGGCGAGCCTATCTTGGTAACATGTCTTCCATATATAGCATGGTCATACCTTTCTCCTCGTCATTCCTTTCCTTATCCTTTAAGGGAGAATCAATGATATTTATGATGCCCAACTGTGACATTCCAGGCTTTGTTATCTTTGGCATTGATGAATCACCGTATGGGCTTTTCTTAACAGATTCTACATTGCTATCACCCGTCATCTCAAGGTTCCTAACAACATGTAATGATGGGCTAAGAGGATCGGAAGTCTCTTGCATCTGTATAATCCATTTATTCTGTAAAAAAACACATTAATCATCATGTTAACTACATCATTCAGTAAATAAACTCTACCAAACACACAGATAACTATACTATGAATAATGTAAACTATATCAATCACTAAGTCAACTATACCACATCAAATGGATAACTCAACTAATTATCATGTTAACTATACCACTCAGTAAATCAACTCTTCATAAACAAATGTCAAACTCTACCAATCATCATGTTAACTATACCAATCACGAAGTCAACTCTACCAAACATATTTACCTGGTCCGGGGGAATGGTGTGTGTTGTGACCTGGGATGGCAAGGTGTCATCAAGTACAAAATCATCAGTTAGCCGAATCATGGTGGGCTGTAATTTTGAGCCTGATCCGATACTAGGTGTTTTCTCAGAGTCAGAGTCTACCAAACAATACTGCATATAATACACAAAAATTAGTAGATGTGGTAGAGTTCATATATACGAGGTAGAGTTGTATTAAACGTTTGGTAGAGTTCATATATATAATTTGATAGAGTTGTATTAACGTTAATAAGATTTGGTAGAGTCTATCAAACGATACACATAACTCGACCAAATGATACACATAACATGACTAAACCATATAAGAAACTTCTACCAAAGTTTATCACACACTACTTTTACACATGTAAATGAATGTATACATGGACAACATAAATCACAGTAAGTCTCAATCAAATAGAGCCTTACGTACCGAGTTCAGTTCCAAATTTACAGGAGTCGTGTCATCCTGTTCATTCACGACCGGTTTAAGAGTCTTACATGGCGAACATGACTTAACACCAACTTCATCTTCAGCGTTCTTCTCCTCTCCAACGTGTAATCCAACATTCAGGTCAGGTCTATGAGTCCGTGTTGGTGAACATGTCTGACCTCCATTGTCACCCTTGTTGTGCTCCAAGGACTCTATAACAGGCTGCGCCTGCATCTCCTCCAGCTTAACAAGCCTATAAAGTAACAATGTTTGATCTAAACTGTTACGCTCCAACCGTTTAATCCACTCAATGATCATAGACATGTCTGTCCTGCTCTCCTCTACGCGACATAAACGCTGACCAAACAAAGGGTTCAACTCTACTAAACTGACTGTGAACTCTACCTAAGGGTTATCAACTCAACCAAGGATACAATCAACTATACCAAACAATAACTGAACTCGACCAGAGTGCAAGTTGAACTCTACTAAACTGACTGTCAACTCTACCTAAGGATTATCAACTCAACCAAGGATATAATCAACTAAACCAAAAAATAACCGAACTCGAGTAAAATGCAAGTTGAACTCTATTAAACTCTCTCTCAACTCAACTAACTGATTGTGAACTCTACCAAAGGGTTATCAACTCAACCAAGGATAAAATCAACTATACCAAACAATAACAGAACTCGATCAAAGTGCAAGTTGAACTCTACTAAACAGACTGTGAACTCTACCTAAGGGTTATCAACTCAACCAAGGATACAATCAACTATACCAAACAATAATAGAACTCGACCAAAGTGCAAGTTGAACTCTACTAAACTGACTGTCAACTCTACCTAAGGATTATCAAGTCACCCAAGGAAACAACCAACTATACCAAACAATAACCAAACTCGACTAAACTGCAAGTTGACCTCTACTAAACTGACTGTAAACTCTACCAAATGGGTTATCAACTAAACCAAGGAAACGATCAACTATACTAAACAATAACCAAACTCGACTAAGTTTGTAATTTACCTTTCCCTCCCCCATCTTTTCCTTGTCCAACTTGACAATGTCTTCTGGTTCCTTTGTTTGTTTCTTGATTGGTCTCCACTGAAAAATGGGAACACTGACACCTTCTCTTCTCTCATCATAAAGTTCTACTAATATGGGGATAGACTCAAATTCCCAAATGAGAAGCGAGTGCACAAACCCATGAATAGTGTAGGACTTGTTTCTATATGATGCATATCTGATCGATCTCATCAATTTGTTAAACGCTACTCTTACCCAAGGATGCCTCTCAAACTTCTCTAGATCGGTGACCAACTTAGCTGAACTTGATGGAATTCTACTATTACAGTGACCACCATACATACCAACGTGCAACAACAAGCAACCCAATCATCTTCCTCTTCTCGAAAGACCATCTTCTGCATTTTTTGAGAACCTTTTTCAAGTCTACCCATGAAGGACCTACACCAACAGCTAAACCCATATCCTCCCACAGATCTCCATGGGCAACGTCATCCACATTCGAAGATTGATCCACTAAACCACAATTTAGATGTGTCATTTCCTCAAACTCGTGCAGCGAAAATCTCATTGGACGATAACCAAACAAGACCCATAACTCATACGCCTTTTTGATATCAAGCTGATGCGCCAATAGATATTGTACATGTCTACCTGTAAATCTGTAGTTCGAATCAGCAAGCTTAAAAAAACTCTCGCGCATGAGTTCTCCTGTATGTCGAGGTACACATCTTCACTAATACCCTTGTCCATATTGCTAATATTATTCAGATTGCAATAGTGGGTTATGCTCCAGTTCTTAACTACTCCAAGACCATCTTTAAAAAGCTTATACGGGTACTTCTTCGCCGCAATCATACCTATTAAGTACAAACAAAACACAGTCAAAACTCTATCAAACATGTAAACAAATACAAACTCTACCAAACAAAACCTAACTCAACCAAACAAAAACCAAACTATACCAAAAAAAAACTAACTATACCAAAAGGAAATCTAACTCGACCAAAAGGAAACCTAACTCTACCAAACTGAAACCTAACTCTACCAAACTGAAACCTAACTCTACTAAACTGAAAACTAACTCTACCAAACGAAAACCTCACTCTACTACACAAAAATCTAACTATACCAAACTTGATATGAACTCGACCATTACTACAAAAATACAAGACTAACTATACCACACAATAAACGAACTCTACTACACTAGAACCTTACTTGACCAAATTAACTTTACCAAACAAAAAACAAACTCTACCAAACAAAAAACTAACTAGACCAAGGTTTATACCTAACTTTACCAAACGTAAGCCTAACTAGGCCAAATTTGATATAAACTCGACCATTAATACCAAAAATGCAAGACTAACTATTCCAGCCTCTAAACGAACTCAACCAAACTTGAATCTTACTCTAACATAAAACTAACTCAACCACACTATACATAACTACAGAAACCTAACTCTACCAAACAAAAATCCTAACTCGACCAAACTAAAACCTAACTCTACCATACTTGTTCTCCCAGTAACACCTAAAATACTAGGCTAACTATACCATACTCAAAACGAAAACTAATACACTTGAAATTAACTTTACCATACAAAACTAACTTTACGAACGTAAAACCTAACTACAGCACAAACCCACAAATCCACAAACAAATTAGAAACTCTATCATGCAAACCCGCAAACCCACAAAATCGCAAAACTAGAAACCAACATTACATTTCAAATCGCTAGAAACCTAAATCTACAAACATGAACAAATTCGAGAATGCATAACAATGCAACCAAAAGCAACACACAACCCATACGAAACCAAGAAAAATCGCCAACAAAATCAAAAACTAAACGAAACAAAATCAAAAACTAAACCCTAAACAAAAACGAAAACGAGAACAAAAGAGGAAGAGAGAAGAACTTTCTACCGAACGACAACGAGATAGAGAACGAGAGAAGCAGAGAGAAGAGATCAAAGAAGAAAGAGAGAAGAGATCGAAGAACAAGAAGAAGAAAGAGAGAAGAGAAGAAGAAAGAAAAAGAAGAGAAGAGAAGAAAAGTGTAAAGCCACTAAGAAAAAAGAGAAGAAAAGAAAGAAGAAGAGAAGTGTCAATTTTTTTTTGGGTTAATAAGGGTGCAATCGTAATTGCACCATTTCCTTGTTTTTTTAAGAAGCTATTTGAGTAATTATGATATAATTTGTGTGTATTTGAGTAGTTTTTTTTCTTTTTAAACTAACTATAACTTTGTTCGAAATTAGCTGCTGAAACGAGAGCTTAGAAATCAATAATAGTTGAAATAAACGTTTAAATTATTTATAGGTATTCAATAACCGCTGGTTCTAAACAAGATGATTTATGGGAATTTGCTAAACGTTAGCTCCAAACATATGTTTCTAAACAGAATGATTTATGAAGTGTGCTAGCTAGTAAGCCTAGATAATTTACCCGAATATGAAGAACCAAATTAAACCCGCCTGAAATATAAGAGCTGAACCATATCTGATCCGGCATAAATATTTAAATAGGTCCTAACTACTTAAATCAAAAAATCTGGACCTAAATTCGAATCGAACCGAGAATCGAAGGAATACCCAAATACACAAAATTTAGTTATATTTTATAGAAGTATTATTTATATTTACAACTTTAATAATTTAAATATTCAAATTTACAATTATAAATCTCAAATAGTAGTAATTTAATACTAAAATAACCAAAAAATCCAAAATTTTGAAAAATGATTATTAAATTTTGATTTAAAACCTTTTTTTATTAAATATAGGGAAAAATGTCAATTTAACCCCGAACTTACAAAAAAGTAAAATTAAACACTGAACTCCGGCAAAAATATATTAAACCTCAAATTTTTTGTTGACTTCTAATTAAATCCTGAACTTTAAGTTGACTAAACCAATTAAACCCCAACAAAAAACCCAAATCAAAATTTTTTTTATATTTAAAAGCCAAATCGATTCTTTAAATTTTGATTCAGTTCTTATCTTCCTTTTGAAGAATTCCTAAGTTTATTTTGTCTTTTATTTCAAGAACGAGCTCAAATTCGTTTCTTTCATGACAACATTTTAAACCGAAAAATTTGAGCTCATTCTTGAAAGAAAAGACAAAATACGCTTAAGGGTTCTTCAAAGGAAGACAAGAACTGAATCAAACTTTCAAAAATTGATTTGGCTTTAGAATTTTATGAAATTTTTGATTTGGATTTTCCGTCGGGGTTCAATTCGTTTAGTTAACTTAAAGTTGAGAGTTTAATTAGAAGTCAACGAAAATTTTGAACATGGTTTAATTTTACGTTTTTGGTAAGTTTAGTGTTAGATTAACATTTTTCCTATTAAATATATATTAGTTTTAAACTTTTTAAAATGGATTAAATAGAGTTACTTAGACTTGAATCCAACTAAATCCGAAAATTAAAAAACATTCAAACATGTCTCATGTCGTTAGATCCGAAAATCTAAACCCGAAAAAATGCGAACCAAAACTCAAAATACCCAAACTTACTAGCTAGTACCAACCATCTGTTTCAACCGCTTATTCAAATAGAGTCACTAATAGGACCCGAGCTTTGTATGCAAAAATATGCTTGGCCTACTATGAAAAACACATTCGTCGTTTTGCATTTTAGTGAGGTGTGGATTTGGGCTTAATAAGTTTATATTTAAGTAAAGGTTTCTAACAACTGAAACCTTTACTGGGCCTAGCCAGTCTTTTTTTTCACTCACGGAAGCATGCACAATTTTTTATTTTTTCTCAAAGATGAGTAAACTATAATTTTAAGAAGGTGACTAATTCGACAAAAAAAAAAGTGAATAATAAAACAAATGAATTAATGGAGGATTTTCAAAAATACCCTTTTTGTCATGTACCCTTTTCAAAATCTACTATTTTCTTTAAAAACAGGAGAGAGAAATAATCATTACAAGGTATGTTTTGAAAAAATATATTTTGAAAGGGGTATTTTTAATAATTCCTCTTAATTTAATAGTGTAAGCTATTATTCATAATGTAAATAAAATTTTTTGTTATTGATTTTAATAGCTTTACATACGTAAATTGAAGGTTATTATATTCGTAAGTTTTAAAATACATTTAAATTTGGTACGATTAAAAGGAATTAATTTTTATCAAGCATTTCAATATCTATTTTTGCTCTTTTTCTATCGGAATTCGGCTCAAAATAATCCATATAATAGAGATTTTTAATTAAGAATGAAAGGCAACAATACAGAATCTGTTATAAATTTGATTTTATTAATTCAAATGATGTCACAAAAATATAAGTGGACATTTTTTGAAATGATTTTGAATTAGTATAAAAGAAGTTGGTCGTAAAAATTTTGTAACAAATATTCATTCTACAAAAATCACTAAAATATTAGTAATATACATATTGTTTTTTTTTTGTACATCTATATGTATTGGATCAAACCAATATCGATATATCTTCACTGAACAATTTTTTACCATGGAAGATATATTTGAGTCAAATGGTTAGATGTTCGTTTATAAAAAAGAATTTACCCAAAATTAGACATTAGGTACTCACGTAAGTTTGTTATGGATTAAAGCTTATTGTTAGAGAAGGGTATTAGAGAGAAATATGTTATATCTCTATATATTTTTATATATTTAGATTATTATGTTTATATTCCATATTTAAATTTTAGGTTAGTTAACCTACTTGTATAAATACTAGGATTATCAATACAATAAACAACCTTTTCCCAAATATTTATATGGTATCACAACAGAAAAAACTCTAATTTTTATTTCTCTTCCTAACGTCGCCTTTTCTTCTACTCATAATTTTTTTTCTATTTTCTTTATCGTTATTGATTAACTGAACTACTACTATTGAGACTACATCTATTTAGCCTTCTACTACTATCGAGGATTCATCTATTTTCTGTCCTCTTATATTTTCTTTCCATGGGATCAGGTTCGGTCCAAAATTTTGATATAACCATCAAACTTCTTTTTATCTTTTGATTTCTTTTTCAAACCCATGGCATTTTTCTACTTCTAAATCTAAGCTATAAGTTTCTACCCAATTGTTTTTGTCTTTTTTTTTCAAAAAAAATCTTTACCGTTGCCCAAAAAAAAGAAAAAAAAGTGAAATTTCTTCTTCTCTATTCATACCTTGTGTATTATCATGGCCAAGTCTACTATTTTTACCAAAACACCTACTCATGTTTTTTCTTACACTCTTGGGGATCTCTGCAAACTTTATGGTTATGGATTCGATCTACACTTGATACAAAACTCGTTCAACTGTGACTAATGTGACCTCCTCACAAGAACTTTGTCTTTTACTTATCTACTGTCCAAGTTAAAGATTCAAAACCTCTCACCTCCAACTTGAGGGAGGGTATTAGAGAGAACTATGTTATTTTTTTATATTTCTATATATTTGGAATATTCTGTTTATATTCCATATTTGAGTTTTAGGTTAGTTAACCTATTTGTATAAATACTATGATTATCAATACAATAAACAATTTTTTTCCAAATATTTACACACATCGCTCCTACTTATGATAAAAACAGAATTAAAAAAATAAAAATAAAAACATCTTATAACAAATGATGAATTCATTTATATTAAAATACAACAAAGTAATCAAAAACAATTTTTAATAAAAAAATTACATGTTGAATTAAAACAATTCATAGGGCTAGTACTCATCTAATTTCTTTTTTAGAGGATATAAAATTAGTACTAACGGCTCTGCTGATATATGTCATGTCATGTTTTTGATTACCAAAGACTATAGTGACAAAATTAAATTCCGCTATAGAAAATCTTTGGTGGTCGAATTCGGAAACATTATAAGGTGTACACTAGATAAAATGGAATATGTCGGCCAAAACAGAAAGGTGGATTAGGCTTCCGAGTTTTGGAGGATTTTAATTCAACTCTACTAGCCAAACAAGTTTGGAGGTTGATAGATTATCCTGATTCATTGTTTGTCAAGGTTATGCGTGATAGATATTATAAAAATCAATGTTCGATATCGGTAAGGATAAATTCAAATCCTTCTTATGGCTGGAAAAGTATCATTTATGCCCGAGCCCTTGTTAGTAAAGGGTTAATTAAAAAACTGGTGATGGTAGATCTACTGCAGTTTGGAATGACCCATCGATCCCTGATATACATCCGAGAGCGGTATTTGGTATAGATCCGAATGTTTACCCGAATTTGACTGTTGATCAATTTATTGATTCTCAATCCAGAATCTGGTGCGAGATTTTACAAAGGCAATATTTTATCCCCACTGATGTTCAATTGATAATAGGAATTATCCAAGAAGAGTACGACCATATTATTGGGGTTGGCATTATACAAAAACCGATCGTTATTCAGTAAAGTCTGGATATAAGACTGAAGAGAATAATTCGCTAATAGAATTTGGTTCCCATTGACCAAATTTTAGGGCTTTACAATCGAAATATCGATATTGGATTGTCGAAATAAAATTAAATATTTTATCTGGCAATCTTTATCAGGATGTATTGCAGTTAAAAAATACTTTAATAATCGGGGTATTAATTGTGATCCTAGATGTAGCATATGTGGGGCAGAAAAGGAGACCATAAATTATATCTTTTTTGAATGTCCGCCTGCAGTTCAAACTTGGGCATTATCCTCTATCCCTTCGCCCGCTGATATATTTCTGGGGAATTCTATTTGGTATAATTTTGACTATATGTTTTGGAGAATTCCAGACTCAGTAAACAACAAAAATTTCCCTTGGTTAATATGGCTCATCTGGAAAGCAAGAAATGATAATTGCATTTCGGGAACAAGTAAAGATCCCCGTGATTTGCTGTCCCAAGCAGAACAAGATGTGGTGGAATGGCCTCAAGCTAGGCGTCAAAACTGTTATGCTAGCCAACTAGGATCAACAAGCACGGCTTCGATTTGGTTAGAGGTGTCTATGCCTTTGACTGCTAACCCGACCTTTACGGGTTATAGATGCTTTGTTGACCCTTCTTGGAAAAATTCAGACATTCCGGGATTGGATGGGTTTGCTTTCGAGACTCGATTTCTGGTGAATGTGTGGGAGTACGTCAAATTCGGAGGAGTCTATCGGCATTACATTCAAAGGTGGAAGCAATGCTTTGGGTTATGGAATCTCTGATTTTGCTACAATTTTTAGAGGTGGAAATTGCAACAGATTGCATAAATGTTTTGAAGATAATGTTATATCCAGAAGATTGGCCAACTTTCCAACCGTATCAGGAAGATTTTATCAGGTTGAAATCTCTTTTTTGTGCTTTTTTTCTCCATGTAATTCCGAGATCTCTGAACCATAAAGCTGATACTTTCACTTGTTCTATTGGAGAGTCAGCTAATAACTTAGTGTTGTAAACTCTTCCATCACTTTATTTGGTGTTGTTATCTATTAATCTTTTGGTTGACAAAAAAAAGAGATATATTTAGGATATCCATGAATAAGGAAAGAACAACGAAGTTTAAATCATTAAAGGTCAATATAAATGAATCAAAATAACATTAAGTAGTACTTCGTTTATAATACATATAATAATATAATTTATTAAAGCCTTTTAACAAAAAGATAAATAAAATATATTCCGTTTTTAAAATAAACCTAAATAGTTGTAAAGCAAACAAACTCAACTAAATATTTTATTTGGACTCCTTAAGTATTGCTCCCATGTGAATGCTTTGAGTTTCTTATAGAGTTATAACTCTATAAATAACACCAAATAGTCCAAAGGTTTCATGCATCAACACAAAAATACATATTGAACTTCAAGTTTATATTCATAAATTTAATTTTTTCTAATTCTCGTCTCGGTTTTTTTTTCTTCTAAATCAATGGCGAGAATTAATGTCTATGTTTTTGCATTTATTATGTTTTTAATTGTCAATATTAGTTATATTGAAGGCAGAACACTCACTAAGTCCACCGTAAAACCGGCTGAGGAAATCGAAACTGATGACTCTGCGCCACCGTCAACTCCGGCGGAGCCAATTCAGCCACCGTCAAACCACGATGTTGATAACTTCAGACCCACGAAACCTGGAAACAGCCCTGGTATTGGACATTCAGTACACAATAAATGAAGATGGACAATAAAATGGTTTTTATGTGTTTTTATTATAAATATTATTCCCATATTAAAAATAAAATTGTGATTATGTTGTCTTTTTCTTTTTTTTTTCAATCCTGAAACACGGATTTTTTTTAACATTTTCTTTTTCTTTGCCACTATATGTATATGTATATGCACCAACTGTTTCCTTCATATTCAGCTTCTTGCAAGTGTGATTTTGTGATTGTAATAATATTTAGTTTATTTAAATCAAGATGTTATGTACTCTATGTTGTCTTAAAAGAAGCTTCGATAATTTTTTACCATGATTTTCCTATGTTTTTTTTAATCTGAACCATGATTTTCCTATGTTTGTTCTAAGTTTAATATTTGTTTTTGTTATTTTTCTTGTCAAACATTGTATTGCAATATTACGATAGAATTACGAGTGGTAACAAAACGTAACTAACTCTAACTGAAAAATTATCTAAAAATAGAAAAGAAATGTAATTACTTGTTAATTTATGTTGTAAAGTTCCATAAGTAGTCAAAAATATCTTTGAGATAGTTTGATATAATCTCATTCTTATAATATATATGTAAAACAGTTGTACCAGATTAATGAATATCATAATCTATTTGAATCCACCAAAAAACCATCATCGTATCTCGGTTTTTAAAAATGAACTAGAAATTTACTTTATTTTGCATGGACAAAAACAATTTTGTATTACTTATATTAAATTAAAAGTCACTTAAAAGATTTAATTTTGTTTGTATATGGTCCACACGGAAGTGATAATTTAATACTCCTTCTGTTTAGTTTTACTTGATGTTTTTTTTTTAAAAAATTGTTTTGTTTTAGTTGATGTTTTAAGAAATTTATGCAAAATTTATTGTAGTTTTAGTGTTTTTGACTATTAAGATTCTACAGATTGATTTGTGATTAGTTAAATTATATTGGAATTTTTAATAAAACATATTTTGTTTGGAAAAATAAAATAGTTAATAATTTCTTAATAGGTGTGAAAGTTCTAAAACATCAACTATTAAAAAACAGATGGAGTATATTAAAAGTATAAATGATGGGGCCCTATGGTATTTAGCTGATAAAGGAAAAAAATGACAAATAAGGAAAACTACAAGCTATAGGAAAAAGTAATATATTTGAATGGTGATTATGTTTTTTTTTGTCATTGGACCATAATTGTCCGACTCATTAGTTAAATTCCTACATAATGTAGGCAGTATAATTGTATTCATAGATTATACAAGTGCGCTTATACTTACCTTTTGTGAATGATTTACCACCTACCATTAGACTAAATAGACTAAATGCCACAAGCAATACTGATTATGTTTGAAGTTGGAGAAAATGAGTGGTCGAACCAAAATCGTTTAAAAATATGCATTTAGAAATAAGAGTTACACTACAATAGTTGATCAGTGACACT
Source organism: Lepidium aucheri (assembly GCA_900406435.1). Taxonomy (NCBI): domain Eukaryota; kingdom Viridiplantae; phylum Streptophyta; class Magnoliopsida; order Brassicales; family Brassicaceae; genus Lepidium; species Lepidium aucheri. The sequence continues at coordinate 31,680 of OVBA01001204.1, forward strand.
ATAATAGTTGATTAGTAAAATAAATTTGTAATGAAAGTTGTTTGAAGATCGAAGTTGATCAGTGACACTACAATAGTTGAATATTGCAACTATTGCAATTAGATAAAAACTAGTAAATAGAAATTTATTTAATTTTGTAAATGGTGCAGTAATATATATTTTAATATTATTATTAAAAAAAATAGATTACAGTTTTTATTGTAAAAAGTGATGTTTGTATAATTTCAAATGAGTGTTAACTCTAAAGAGGGTTTATTAGCTTTATAATTTATAAAGATCTATAAATCTTTTAAAGTTTACTGTTATTCAATTGTGACTCTCAAAGCTCAGCCAAAGTCATATGTTATTAGTTTTGATATTTTAAATTTTTTTTAAATAATTTAAAATCATGTATATTCGTTTATAGATTTTAGGGTTGACGGTTTATTTCCGCCTCAAAGTTTTAATATAACAACAGATCAACCTGCACTTAGACTTTCTATCTAGTTCCACCTAAAATATACATACAAAGCCTAATTGCACCCAAAATTAGATAATGACTACTGAATTCCACACATAGTATACAAAATCGGTCTAATTGCACAAATTATTGGAATATTATGGTTTTGTTGTAAACCAATAGTTAATTACGATCTTAAATCATTAATTAACCGAATCTAAACCCGACCAAATCTCAAATTGACAATCGAATTTGAGCGGGTAAGGATAAACATTGTCTATTTGAGTTTTGGTCGGGTCTAAAATTGGTTTAGGTTTGATTAATTAATGATTCTAAATCGTAACCAATTGTTGGTTTACAACAAAACCACAATTATCCAGAAATTTGTGCAATTAAACTGATTTTGTATACTATGTGTGAAATTCGATAGTCATTATCTAATTTTGGGTGCAATTAGACTTATCATGCATATTTTATATGAAATTAGACAGAGAATCTAAATATAGATTGATCTGTTGTTATATCAAAACTTTTAGGTAGAAATAGATCGTCGACCCTAGATTTTAAAATCATTTAAATCTAGAAAATATGAAAAATAAACTTTTCAAAATTCTATTTATAAGATTTCATTATAATGTATTTTGGAAAATGTAATAATATGCTAGAGTATGCAAAAGTATTTAATATTCTTTGATAAAAAAGTATCAAAGACTCTACATGATTCTATAATTCTAAAGAGTTCACAAAATTCTATAATTGTTAGAATCATCAAAACCCCATATTTTGTTTGAATAAGCCACCCTAAATCACTTAGTTCAGCTAAAGTGATATTCAATACTCATTTTTCCACGTTTAAACTGAAATCAAAATACAAATACCCGTCAAACATTTATAAATAAGTCTATTTGAAAACAATCTTTCACACATCCATACATATGTTCAAACCATCATTTTAAACAATTTTTCCAAATAAACCCTAATTTAATTTTGTCCCTAAATGATTGAAAGGTATCTAGGTTCTAAGGTACTAATACATATTGAAATAAATCCTCATCTCCTTTTCATTTAATTATTACATAGATGTTCAACTTGAGCTTGAAATGGTAGGTAAGCTATATACATGCGCCAATTCTATATGAATTTATAAAAGCTAAGAGTACTAAAAAAAACCAAATTATCATGAGATTTATTAATTTGATCTTATGTTATATTGGACTAAAAAGTGTCTTAAGTACAATAATTAACATAGAACAATAAAGTGATTTTCAGATGGTGAGTGAGATTCGAATAAGTGTTTAAAAGATTCTCTGTCTAGCAACTAAAAATATTTCGTAGGTTGCAACAGCCAGTCTAGAATGATTTATTAGCATCGAGATCGTTTAATTTAATAAATAGAATAGTTTTTTTATTTTATTTTATTTTATTTTGATAAACCACTTCTTTATTTTTTGTTATTTGTTTATCAATAGTCGAAGTACTCTTAACTAAAAATATTATACATAATTATGTCGCCGGCTAAGAGTGAAGACATAATTATGTCAATAACCCTTTTGATTTTTTATATGCAGATACTAATTTAATACTAGTAATCTTAAGTTAATTACCTAGAAAAACACACAACTCACCATTAATAGTTCAACTAACGCTTGTGTAAAATAATCATGTAGCCAACATTTTGACAAATTATTTTTGAAAATACGACAAAAAAATTCTTTTAATCTCTACATAAAACACACGTATTAAGAAACTCATTTATTATTTTTGAAAATAGTTGTATATTTTATTTAAAATTAATCTAACCAATCATAAATTATATTGCATAATATTAAAGGTCAAAAACTATCAAATTCAATAACTTTTGCAGAGAAATATGCAAAACATCCTACAAATTAAAACAAAATTAAAAACTTTAAACATCCTATAATTTGAAACAGAAGAAGTAAAAAATAACTTTGTAGCCACATTGCAAATAAGTTTATAGTTAGATAGAACTATAACTCCATAGTCATATATTTAATAACTCTTTACAGTTTTAATAAGTTTTTTTTTTGATCGTGTACAGTTTTGATAAGTTTGTAGTTACATAGTAAATAACAAATAGCTCAGTCACATCTAAAATGAGTCGTTATGTTTCATATCATGGTAGACAACATATATATATATATATATATATTTTGTTAACGGTAATATTAATATTGAGTCACAATGACTGGCCCATTAGCCAAATTCCTATATAAATCTTGTAACCGATGAGACTCGATCTCTGGTACATGTACGTCTGCCTTTTAGTGAATTTACCACCAGCCACTTGACGGAAAACCACTTGCATATATACCTAAATTTAAATATAAATTTTTTTAGCAAAATAACTTTGGCTGCTTTATTCAAAGTCTTAAGTCACTTGTGTATTAAAGCGTTAAAAGATAAACTAGTTTAAGTCATTAACAACCTAACGAGAAAGTAACGAACTTACCTTCTAGTTGCAAGAGTTTGATAACCTAAATGTCACAATCAATTATTTTAAAGACTAATCCGATTTAATCTGAAACAGATATTTCTCGACAAATTTCAATAAATTAATCGGTCAGATCGATGCATTAGACTTTCAAGTTTGATGTGATTATGACCAGCCAAAACCAAATTTGTTCTAACACCAACTTAAGTGAAGATTCTAATGTTGAGGGAGATAAAAATGGAGATGCATTGATGGTTCCAAGTGATCCAATGACTCGATCAAGAATGAAGTTATTTAACAAAATCGTTGGAGGACTATTTGCTCAAATTCAGACACATGAAAAACCTCGAGTTCAATATATCTTGATGCTTGTAATGAGTATTCAAGAAGGTTAGCATGTGGGCAGTGTAGTCTAAATACACTATTTTTCTTTTTGTGGGTTTTGTCCCAATGAATTTTCTCACCAAAGTTTTTAATAAGGCATTTGGGCTGCACAAACAAGAGGTCATATGTTAGTTTATTTTAGGCCCAAAACTATGAAAACCCTAAGCTGTTTTTCGTGGCCTCCCTTTTATTTAAGCATGTATTTCTTTGTAAAATTTCAAGCAATGCCGTTTATGTAAATACAAAAAGGTTTCTCTTCTATTTCTTCTATTGGTGTGTTATATCCAACGGAATCCGAATTCAGTGTGTCATATCTGAGTTCTTCGAGTTCTTTGGTGTGTCATATCCAGAGGTTCATTGGTTTAGCAACGGAATTTCCATCCCCGTTGACATCTTAGAAGGAATCAAAGCCTATCTTCTCTTTGTTCTCAACTAAGCAAGTTCGATCCAAGGAGAATCACATTAAGTGGTATCAGAACAAGAACTTGAAGTTGAGTTTTCGATCTTTCTTTCTTTGAGTTTAATTGAATCAAACCATAGCTCTATCATAGTGCTGATTTTTGTTAGAGAGGTAGAAAATGATCTCTTAATTCAATTATCTTCATCATCAATTTTATCTTGTGCTTTTCCTACAAATAAGCAGTTTTGTCCTTCATTAGGTTGAATAAGTTGTTAGTTTCAATTATTATTAGGGTGGCTAGGATAATATTTGGTTGCTGGAACTTGCAGAAAACAGAAAAAGAAAATCCTAGAATCTTAGGATAATCGAACTTGCCTCTTTTCCAAGTTTTACTTTTTGTTTCAATTTCCTTTTCCTTTTGAATTTCCTTTTTCTTTAGAACTAGTTACTGCTGTTATTTTGTATTGTGTTTTTCAGGAACGTTAGTTGAGGATGAAGCAGAAACAAGTAACTCAGCCACCAACAAACTCCTTATAGAGGCATTGACAACAAACATGGAGCGATTAATGGATACCAAGCTCGATTCCTTCAAACAAGAGATGCAATAGACCAAAAGAGAAGAATTTACACGGACTGGTATTGGAACGAAATCTTATACATAACTAAGATACCTTAGAGAAGAGAAGACAAGCTATCACAAGGGTTCTAAGTCAGCTGTGATTCCAGGAGCTTGTGATAGAATTGTTTTAACCACTCAGCATCCTAAAGTAGGGAGTAAAGCAACTAAGACTCAAGTTGTTGATCCTAAATCCTTCAAACAACATGAAGTGGATCCTCATAATCGATTAAGAAAACAAAAGGAGTATGCTGAGATAAAGAGGTGTTTTACAAGAAGCGTTTGAGGCTTTGGAAGAAAGCTAAAAGGAGAAATGAACCACTCACCAATCCGTTGGTACTACTGCAAGCAAAGAGTGACCTAAAGGATTGGAAAAACAAAAGGCAGAACAAGATCAACCTTCATTAATTCCTAAGGAGCCTATGGTGCATAAAAAAGACGTGGAGAGCACCTTGAAAGGGATAAGAAAGCTTCAGATTTTGTAGCAATTCAGAATTCCAAAAAAGAGTCACCAACTAGAACTGATTTGTTGAAGTTTGGGATGAATCTACACCAAGAACACGAAAATGAATCACTCTACCCGTATCAACCAACAAAGAACAAGGCAGTGGAACAACTCAACTTTCTCAAAGAGTCTTTGGAAGCTAAGTGTTTTCTTTCCTCTATTGAATCTGATTTAGTGGTTGAGAAACTAACCTTTTTACAACCCGAGCAGCCGAGTAGCATTGTTTCTTTTCCAGGAAAAATACAATGGAATTTGCCATTGGATTGTAACTTTGAAAAACCATCTAACTTGGAGGTAGAACATGATCTTATACCATTTCCTTGCGACTACCTTAGAAAGCACTTCTTTGTAAAACCAAAAGAGAGACAGGTTAAGGACTTCAAGACAAAGATAACTCAAGTATTAACTAATTAGTTGATTGTAGAACAAGACAAAGAATCAGATATCATTTCGGAAGTTGGAGCTGGAAGTACATGAGTTAAAAAATTACAAACGCCCAAGGATGCTTAGTTCTAAAACTCTTATTTGACACTATCTCTATAGTAATCTGGTTGAGTCGCATCCAAGAAAGAACACTCATGTACTGCTCCGGATATATGTGAACGACTTCTAATGAAGCAAAATCAAGACTATGACAACATAAAGGCTACAATGCTGCAAAAATTGACACAACTAATCTTAGTACAAGCTAGATAAAAAGAGCATATAAAGACAACCTTGAAACACAAGAAAAGAACTCACAAGCAGGAAGAAGACCAACGATGCAAACCACCTGATTTTAATCAAAACAAGCACCAGAACTCTGGTCTCTTCATTCAGATCAAAGAAAAGCCACCCGACTCAACATCTAAGCCAAATACGAGATTGTGCTCATTTGGAGGTAAGTTCTCAATCCGATCTGAAATCATAAGTGTTAACTTGTTGTATGTCTATGTAGATGATGCGGATTTAAGGTCAAATCCTTCTCAAGAGGAAGGGGATGATGTGATCATGACTAGCCAAAACCAAGCTCGTTCGAACACCAACTCAAGTGAAGACTCTAATGATGAGGGAGATGAAAATGGGGATGCATTGATGGTTCTATGTGGTCCAATGACTCGATCAAGAATAAAGTTATTCAAGAAAGCCATTAGGGGTCTACTTGCTCAAATTTAGACACACGAAGAACCTCGAGTTCAACATACCTTAATGCTTTCCATGAGTATTCAAGAAGGCTAGCATGTGGGTGTGTAGTCTAAGTCTTTTTTCTTAGTGGGCTTTGTCCCAATGGGTTTTCTCACTAAGAGGCAATTGGGCTGCACAAACAAGAGGTCTATATGTTAGTTTATTTAGCCCAATACTATGAAAACCCTAAGCTATTTTTCGTGGCCTCCCTTTTATTTAAGCACATCATTCTTTGTAAAACATTCAAGCAATATCGTTTATCTAAATATAAAATGGTTTCTCTTTTTTTTTTTTTTTTTTTTTTTTTTTTTGGGNTTTCTGTTGGTGTGTTATATCTAACTTAAACCGAATTCAATGTGTCATATCTGAGTTCTTCGAGTTCTTTGGTGTGTCATATCCAGAGATTCATTGGTTTAACAGCGGATTTCCATCCCCCGTTGTGCTGCCCCCTTCCCACCAACCTTGATATCGTAGGAGGAATCAAGACCTATCTTTTTTTTGTTCTCAACTATGCAAGTTCGATTCAAGAAGGATCATATTAAAGTTTGACAGATTTTATTCTATCGATTTTAGGTAGATTTTTGACCCAACTTGGTCAGAATTTCTATATTAGTTTTGTCAAAAATGACATATGGAATTTAAATATAAGCATATTATTTGAGATCTGACATCTGATCCGTGATCCGTCCAGAAATTTTAGGTATTGGGGATAAACGAATCTGAATCGAGGTAATAAAAATTACAGATCCACGAGTAAGGATGAAGATAATAAATTTTTTTCTCTGAATATTCGGATCCGATCCGATTTATAATATTTAGTATATAATTTTTATTATTTCTATTAAAAAATTTCAAATATGTTAATGTGTAAATCCATTTTTAAATTTTCAAATCATGAACTATATAATATTTTAAGTGTTACTGTTGGAATTTAACATAAACATATTTTGTTATTCTAAATTTGTAATAACATTTTAATATAAATTATAAGAAAATTAATATATTTAGTATTTTCTGTAATTTTTTAATTATTTATAATATTAATATCATAAATTTACATATTTATTTTCCTTACAATTATTTTATCACAAATATGGTACTCTTTTTTATGAAAATATGTAATGTATTAATGGTTCAGTTCGGATATCGCATATCTATATCTAAATATTCACAGATTTTGAGTCTCGAATATCCATAGTGTCTGATTTGGATTTGGATGATTAAAAGATAGATTCAGATATTACAAATTTCTAGATATCCAATTCGTGCCGAGACCTACTATGAATCACCAAGTATTCTTGAATTGCATGGTACATTTATATCATATTTTACGATTAATGATGTATGCAAATTCTTATATCAATATTGCAGACTGTACTACATACTTAATTATATCTCTTTGATTAATGGGTCAAACATATTCCACGATACATGCTCTAATGTTAAATTATAAAATCGTACTTTGTACTTAAAAATTTGTTTTAATTAAGAAATCAACGGTGGTATGAAGTTTATAAATAAAAAATTGGAGCATGAAGTTTATTAAACACCAAACATTGTATATGGGCTCTTCTTCATTTCGAGTAGCCAACTAATTTATTTTTGACTTTATAATTTTCTTCTTATAATCAATTATTCGGATTTATAATGTAACTGAATAAAATGTTAAGATTGCATTCAGTAATTGTGTGGTGTACAGAAACTTATTGGGGCCCATTCGAGGGAGTTCCAAAAAGGCAGGAGCCAATCAGAATAAAGCTTAGATTCCATTAATAAAAGTTGTTCAGTCGAAAATTTAAAATGAAATTTTCCAAGAACACTTTAAAAACCTATTGTATAACAAAAATCAAGTTTTCTATACACTTTCTTTTACCTATGTAAAGTGCAAACTATGGCGTCAACATAGTCTGCTACATATATTTCGTATTGATTCATTTATTTAACTCCGTGTTAACACAACTTGTTATTTTTGTAGACAATTACATGTATGGTCTAAAATCATTTCTAAAACTTCTTATTAACTACCACTTATAATTATTAACTACCACTTATAATGGAATAGAATCGAACTTTCAAATATCTTAATCATTAGCTGGAATAACATAACTCGTAATTTGCTTATTAACTACCACTTATAATAGAATATAGTCAAACTTTTAAATGTCTTAGTCATTAGCTTGAGTATTTAACATAATTGATACATTACTTATTTCAACTTTACAATTGGCTTATACATTTTCATTTTGTGGTTTAGAGTGAAAAACATTTAAGGTTCAAATTAGAAGTGCCTTCAACTTTTTAAAAAATTTCGAAACCAATTTAGAATTTGTATTTTGACATATAAGTAGTTTTTATGTTTTTGGAGAGTGAAGAAAATATCTGTAGTTTAAATTGTAACTGTCCTCAACTTTAGAAATTTTTGTAAAATATTACTAAGTAAAAATGCAGGAAAATTGGAGAAGCTAATTTTGTTTCAAAGTAGGAGACTAGGCCATTTCGAATAATACAATCAATGATAATTATGGACTTACCACTCAAAATCAATTGGTAATGAATATTATGACTCTCAGATTATATATATTAGATTAATCTGATCCAATTTCTAATATGAGATATGTCACTATCTAACATATCCTTGATAAATGGTATAATATAACATCCTGAAGCACCACAACAGACACTCATATCTATTATCATGCAGGTTTCTTGGACAAAACAATGGATTCTAACACTATGAAGATATAAGCAAAGGCCACAAACAATAGAAAGAAGCCATAAGGGACAACGACCATACACACGATCCAATAGACACAAGATTGATGTTTTAATATATATATATATATATATATTGTTAAAAATCTATAAAGAGAGTTTTTATAGATTTAGGCTATTGTCTAATTTTTTTTAAAGTACTTTCAAAATGTGCTTAATTTATGCATTATTTAGTACTTTTAATTATACAAATAATATACACTAATCTTACAGCTTACTAGTTTACCAAAAAAAACTTACTAAACCCAAGTTCAAAGTATATATTGAAAAGTGAAAGATTTTAAGATAAAATTATTAAGTGTTTTAAAATACAATTTGAATTTATCACAATCACTCAGCTGTATCTAGACGGCTTACTTACATCAAAAATTTTGATGGTCATATTTTACCTCTTGAAATATTATGATGGATGCTATTTTTGTCGAAAATCTTATCAGTTTTCTTACATGATTTCTTGTAGAGAACTATATCTATATTGATGTGTTTATTTACTGTTGTTTTGATAAACTTAAATTTAAGATTTTAAGAATAGACATATAATCACCACTAATGTCGTATATCTGATTGCATTACTTTAAGCATCTTCCTATTATGTAAATACCTAATTCATATATGTACATCGATATATAAGTTTGTCTTTAATTATTCTTAAATAATATAGTGAAAATATCTTTTACATGATATTAGTGCAGGCTCTCTATTTTTTTTCAGTTGCTAATCATCTTTTTCCTTTTCCCAATTATGTTAACAGGCAGAGTTAAAACTATCGATACTCTTTCTACCACACTTCTTCAGGTCAACATGAGTAGTGTTTCAAACCTCACAACATCAAATTACCTTACATGGAGTCTCTAGGTACGGGCTCTTCTTCGCAGGTATAATCTCTCCACTTATCTCGAGCACAACACTTTCCTTCATAAACAATCGGAGCAGCCAACAACACTACCACTCCCAATCCAGCGTATAGGATGCTCCAGGATCAGCTAATCTACAATAGCCTCTCAGGTGTTGTCTCTCTCTCTTTCAATCCAGCCTCTCTTTGCTTGCTCACAAACCGTTGCAAATATTTGGGAGACCTTAGCTTCTATCTATGCTAAACCTAGTTGGTCATGTCAAGCAACTCAAGTAACAAATCAAGCAATGGCCCAAAGGAAACAAGTAAATTGATGAGTACCTTCAAGGACTAACAACACATTTTGATCAGTTAGCAATTTTGGATAAATCCATTGATCACGACGATCAAGTGGAATACACTCTAGAAGGTTTACTAAGAGAATACAAACCCATTGTTGACCAAACTGAAGGCCAAGACTCTCCCCCAATGATTCGAGAACTCCATGAAAAACTGCTGAACTTTGAAGCCAAAGTTCTTGCCTCTCACTTCTTCCTACTCTGGTTTATGCAAATGTTGCCAATACTGGATCACATCGTAATAACAACAACTCCACCTGCAACACCTAATGCCAAGACTCTCACAACTCTGTGCCCTAGAACATGTCACATCCACCATAACAATAACCTCAATGACATGATTCCTACAGCAACAACTAGTGTCCACCACTCCATGGCAAACTAGAGCCGATATAGCCTTCAACACTTCCCCTGTTGCTCCTTGGCTTTTGGATAGCGGCACTAGTCACTACATGACTAGTGAAATCCAAAATCTGCAATCTTCGCATCCCTATAGTGGCATAGATTTTGTTCTCGTTGGTGATTGTGCACCATTTCCAATCAATCACACCGGTTTTATCTCTCTCCCATCTAAAACTTGCAACTTATCTCTTGAGCATGTGGGCCATGTTGCTTTGCGGCGGCACTAGGAACAATCTCTATGAGTGGCCATCTCTATCTTCAACCATCACCAGTCTCCTCACCACCACATCCCCCACACCATCACCAGACGTTTGGCACAACCGTCTAGGCCACCTAGCTATCTCTATCTTACAAAATATTGTTTTCACTTATTCATTACCATGTTCTTCAAACTTTCAGAAAATTATTTGCATTGATTGCTCCATTAATAAAAGCCACAAGCTTCCATTTTCACAAACAACAATATCATCCTCTCACCCTCTCGATTTTTTTGCTGATGTATGGACCTCTCCCGTAATCTCTATCGATGGCTACAAATACTATCTCCTTATCGTTGATCACTTTTCACGATACTCTTGGCTATTTTCCCTCAAAACCAAAATTCAAGTCAAAAAACCTTCATCCCCTTCAAAAACCTTGTTGAAAATCTCCTAAACCAGAAGATCAAAATCCTATATACAGTCAATGGAGGTGACTTCCTAGTTTTTAGCTCGTTTCTCGCTACAATCGGTATCTCTCATCTCACCACTCCGCCATACACACCTGAACACAATGGTGTGTCTGACGTAAGCATCGTCACCTTGTAGAAACTAGATTGATTTTACTAGACTCATGCATCTATGTCACCAATCCATTAGACATACACATTATCAATAACGATATGTATCATTAATTGCTTACCCTCATTAGTCACATAGATGATTCCACCGTACACACACCTCTTCAACACTCAGCCCAACTACAAAAAATTAAGGATTTTTGGCTGCCTTTGCTTCCCGTGGCTTCGTCCATACACCTCTCACAAGCTCAAAAACTGTTCAGAACCTTGTGTGTTTTTTGGCTATTCACTCACCCAAAGCGCATATTACAGTCTCCACATTCAGTCTGGAAAAATCTACACCTCCAGACATGTCCGCTTCGATGAATCAACATTTCCATTCACACAAACGCAAATCCAACCCTTTCTAAAAGAACCCACAGAAAATCGTGACTCAACTACCACGACCACTCGTCCGTTGTCGCTCATATCATTTGCATCACCATCTCTGCCTGCAGCTCTGGGACCGTCGCTATCAGGTACTAATCCTCAATACTTATCCTCTTCTCAACAGCCCAACTCAATTCACGCAGAAAATTCAAATCAGGCTTAGGCCAAACAAACTTTAAATTAGAATGAAGCTTCACAAGATAATGGGCCTAATTTGGAAATCTCTCGCCTAGTATCCACTCATGCCTCATCCTCTCAAAATGGATCCACAAGTGCAACTAGCCTAACACTAGCTGCACCTCTCTCCTTGCCAGATGCGTCAACGACAATACCAGCACCACCGCTCGTTAACACAAACTCGATGGTCACTCGCCATAAAAAATATCAGCAAGCATGCAAAAACATGCACAAATAATCAAGAACTCAAGGATAGGCGGTGGTGTGGTGCCATGTGCACTGAAATGAACGCATTTGCTGCCAATCAGACCATGGATCTCGTCCCTTGACCTCCTATGAAAACAATAGTTGATCACATACAAAAACAAGTTCTCACCTGACGGGTCATTACGAAAGTCTAAAACGCGTTTAGTTTCCAAGGACTACAATCAATTGGCAGGGTTGGATTACAATGATACTTTAAATCTGGTAATTAAATCCACAACGCTTTGTCTTGTTCTTGATATTGCAGTGAGCAGGTCATGGCCAATCCAACAAGTCGATGTCAAGAATGCATTCCTTTAGGGAACTATTCGTCCTGTTCTTGAAATGGACGTATTTGCTGCCAATAAGACCATGGATCTCTTCCCTTGACCTCCTATGAAAACAATAAATGATTGTTGATGGATCTACAAAAACAAGTTCTCACCTGACGGGTCATTAGGAAAGTATGAAACACATTTAGTTGCCAGGGGCTATAATCAATTGGTAGGGTTGGATTACAATGACACTTTTAGTCCAATAATTAAATCCACAACTCTTCATCTTGTTCTTGATATTGTAGTGAGCAGGTCATGGCCAATCCAAAAAGTCATTGTCTACAATGCATTCCTTCAGTGAACTCTCATTGAAGAGATGTATATGGAACAACCGCCTTGATTTGTGAATTCAGATTACCCTGATTATGTGTGTAAGCTGAACAAACCTGTCTATGGTTTGAAGCAGGCACCACGGGCCTCATACATTGAACTTTGCACATATTTACTGCAATTTGGTTTTCGTAACTCTCTAGCTGATCCATCTCTGTTTACACTACACCAAGGAGCCTTTAATATTTATCTCGTAGTCTATGTCGATGACATACTAGTGATAGGAAGCAACACTGAAGGTATAAAGTGGATCCTAAACTCTCTAGCTGATCGGTTTTCAATCAAGGAATCAGAGGAATCCTCTTGGTCTTCACATCTCTCAGCGCAAATACATTATCGATTTTCTCATTGATATATTATGCTGATTCCAAGCCGGTTTATACTCCCATGGCCACATCTCTAAAGCTTACCTTGAACTCAGGCACTGCTATTTCTGATGAAACAGAATACAGAAGACTTGTTGGTAGTCTTAAGTATTTAGCTTTCACTCGGCTAGATTTATCTTACTCTGTCAATTGCCTTTCTCAATTTATCCACAAGCCAACACATGATCAGTGGCAGGCAGTGACACGTATCCTTTGCTATTTTGCTGGCACTACGACACAGTATCTACTTCCCAGCCTCCAATTCTCTAAAAATTTATGCATACTTAGATACAGATTGGATAAGTGATCCATAAGACTATCTCTCTACCAACACATGTGTTATTTACTAGGAAGCACACCAATTTTATGGTCTGCAAAGAAACAAAAGACAGTTACACGCTCCTCCATAGAATTAGAATATAGAGCTGTTGCTAACACAGTATCTGAAGTTAGCTGAATATATAATATTCTCACACCACTTGGTATTCTCTTGCCAACATCACTAATTGTCTACTCTGACAATGTCGGAACAATATTTCTATGTGCGAACCAAGTTTTTTACTCATGGATGAAGCATGTCACCTTAGATTATCACTTCATACGTGGACAAGTGCTTGCATGTGTCATTCGTATCTCACATGTTCACACAAAGGACCAGCTCGCTGATGCTTTAACTAAAACATTTCAACAGGCTCGATTCAAGGAACTCAGAAACAAGATCGGTGTCATAGAGATTCCTCCGTCTTGCGGGGAGATGTTGATATATGTAAATACCTAGTTCATATCTCTATATCGATATATAAGTCTATTTGTAATCATTCTTAAATAATATAGTAAATTCTTTTTTACATAATATATATCCACGTATATATGATTATGACGCTTGTAATAATTTAATTATGAAATAAAGCTATTGAAAATAAAAACCAACAAATTTTTTTATTGGTAAGTTTTTAAAGAAATTAAGAGGAATTATTTTTTTGATAAAGAGGAATTATTTTCTAGCCTTTACTTTTTCATCTAAAAATGATTACCTATAAGCCTCATCATATCACATTCTTTATATCTAATCTCGTACTCTGAAACTTTGGAATAATTTCATAATGAAGAAAGACTTATTTTATGATTTGGATGGTTTTGTATATTATGCAAAAATTGTTGCAGATATTTATGCTTTTGTTACATTATGTCATCTAGGCCTAATGAATATATAAATTTGGGCTTTCTTCTTCTACTAGTAGACCTAATTCGAGTTATTAGACCTATGTGAAACCAAAGCAAAACCGGATCATCAACGACTTCAATTCCTAAAATCCAAGTTTTTTTTTTTTCATAACTTTTATTTTGTGATTTTAATGATTATTTTTATTAGTGTGAGCTCTTATATATAAGTACGATGGTTTAAATGATCCAGCTAATGATTCTAATATCAGAGATTTTATCTCATACATATGTCGCATTTTTATATATTTGAACTAAAAAAATAATATTCATAAATATTTTCATGAATCTCATTGTTTCTTATGATTATAATGGAGTTAGTACAATATTTTAGGAAAATAATTTACGCAGTTTGCAACAGATTTGTGATAGTTTTTATTCGACAAGTTTCTCTTGATATATATTCTTTCTTCTTGTAAAATTGACGAAGAAAAAATTATTTTAATTTGTGAGAGTGTAATGTAAATTCGTTGTTGTTTGTAAATAGAAAACTTTTCAAGGTCATTTAAAAGAATCTGAAATTAGATTATAACATTTCTACTAATGAGAAAATGAAATTTTCATATAGTAGATGTTAATATCTAAATCAAATAATTGGGAGCCATAGATTAAATAAGTAGAGAATGAAAAAATCGAATATTGGACAGGGAGGCAAAATCAAATGCTTGCAACTTTCATGAAATATCGAACATTATGTTGCGGCGGGATTTGTAAGCATCAATATTAACCATCAAATAATATCATAAATAATATATATAAAAATGTAAACACGAACAAATAGAGATTGCATGTCAAACCATTACAAACTTTTTCTAGCAAAACCACCACTCCTTTACAGTTTTCACATGCATTTGTCTGTCTTTTTTTGTTGGATAAAGACACATGTTTTTGTCTCTTCTTTTCTTAAAACAATATTTCACTTTAAATACATTTCTTACATATTGTTTGTTTCGTTTCCAGTTTTAATATACTAAAGTACTAATTATTACCCATTATTAAGAGCTTATATTGATTTTAATATTTAAAACTGATCGATAGGTGCCTCTATGCTTTGTTTGTTGATGATTCATAAAAAGATTTTATTTTTAGATCAGACTTGTTTTGCTTTCAAGATGACATGAAAGAATCATGTATACGAGTCATAAAAAGTTACAAATGAATATATCTTTTCTACATGCTAAGTTTAAAGCACTCGTATGAGTTTTAACATATATGTAATCGCGGAAAAACCAAGATAGTCCATGCGAACATGGTCTAGTAGTAATATTGGAACTTGGGAATGTAATAATATGATATCCTAAGTTTCAATTTTCCTTAAAACAAAATCACATTCACACACAATATTAGGTGTATTCATATAGTTTCTATGATATCTAGACTCGACCGAAAGGAAGGAATAGTGCGTATTTTATTAGTCGAATCTCATGAGTCATATTAACACGTAGAAAAATCTCTAATTGATCTAAAATTTTTGGTGGTCATATTACTTATAGCGTTTCCTTTGAAACAGTCCCCTCCATTGTTTTTACGATAAATTGTTCTGAATTGGTGAACATGGTCATTTTTCCTAATGTTCTTTTTATAGCTATTTTTGTCACTTTGATTTTCTTGGTATAGTTTTGTAAACCATTACTCCCTCCGTTTCACAATATAGGTTGTTTTGGCTGAATGCACGGTTATT